>RJWJ010002249.1:0-105538 GCA_004363605.1 Indri indri
GGGTGCATGGGTCATCCGTGGGCTCACTGGGGAAACCACCCCTAGTCGTCCTTGGTCCATCTCAAACACCCACACCCCCACAGTCTCCCTCACCCGTTTGCAGAGCCGGCCACAGAAGGGGCTACCGTTTGCAAGGCCAAGTTCGAGGCTTGCCTCAAGGCCTCTGACACACTCAGGAAAGTTTTGACCCAATACAGCTCGACCTTTTCAGACCTTACACTTCTGTGAACTCTCCGAAGGCAAACTGGCCTTAATTGCCACTTTACCCAAGCAGAAGAAAGAAAAGTAAATATATCAAAGGGAACAACAGCAGAAAAAGGATCCAAATGTCAAGTTGGACGTCTGTGGTTGGCTTCTGTTGGGGAGCGTGTCCACCACTGGTCCCTATGACTTCCTGTGATAACTCAGCACTCACTAAGTGGTGCTCACCAAACACTCACTAAATAGGTCAATAAAGCCCCATGACTAAGAGCGCAGACTTTAGAACCAGATGGACTCAGGTTCAAATCCCAGCTCTGCCACTTGAGAGCTGTGAGTTCCAGGGCAACAATCTCCATAAGCCCCAGTGTCCTCCTCTGCAAGTTTGGAATTGCTGAATAATACTTTTTACTCATTGGTAAGGTCTACCATGCACTTAGAGCAATGAATATAATACATGGCGCAAAATACACTCTCGACAATTGGCAGTCCTTAGTTTTGGGTGGTGGAAACCTAGTGATGAGTAAGAGAGAGTTGCTGTTCTCAGGGAATTTGGGATTTTGAAGAGGAAATAGACAGATACCCAAAACAACTATTATACACAAAATGATAAGTGCCTTAAAAAGCTACAAACAAGGTGATACAAAAAGAATCAGAGATGGAGTCATCAATTTTATTAATAACTCTGGAGGCAGAGAAGGGGTGTCAAGAACAGCTTCACAAAAGCAAAATAGTCGCTAAGCGGGGCTTGATGGATGAGCAGGATGCTGACAAGAACCAGGAGGGGTGACGGTCATGCCCTTCCAGGGGGAAGCGCCGGCACAAGTAAGGCCAGGGAGGCAGGCACGTGTCCTACAGCGAGGTGGGAACTTGGGGCGTCTGGCAGAGAGCGAAGGGAGAAGGAACTGTGAGATGCTCATGGGCTGTGGAAGTTAAATGTTTTCTGTCTACGTAGAGTTGACTCGATAGCAGGCTCCAAACCAGAGTTCCAGAGGCCCGAGGGTCTGGCGGGGGTCGGGATTCCCAAGCTGGCGCTTAGAGAATTGCTATGCAGAACCTTCCCCGGGGCCCCAAGGAGCTGAGGGTTTCTTAGTGTGGGCAGTTGGTTTTCCAAGTCCTTGGACATCCTTGATGGCAACCATCTGGGCCCACGTGGCCCCCACTCCTCCCTGACCCCCGTCTCAGTGTGGGCCGAGCTCACAAGTGCCTAAGCATACAGCCCAGCCTCACCACCTCCATGGACAGCACTTTACAGTTTACAACGCTGTTTCCATACCTTGCCTGTGAGGGTGGCAGGCAGTAGCGCCTGCTCAGGGAACTTTAGAGACTGGATCAAGGTCACTGGGTAGTATAGACCTGGCTGAGACAAGCACTTGCCTTGTGGACTCCCGGTATGGTAGAAAGAGCACAGACTGGGAGGCCCCAGACCCGATGCTGGTCCCAGCTCTGTGGCCCACAGGCTACGTATCCGCAAGCTGGCCTTTCCCTTCTCTGGGCCTTGGTTTCCTCATCTGTACAATAAGAGGCCTGAGCTAGAATCTGGTCACTAGCTGACTCGAGGTCAGACAAGCTGTAATCCTGGCAGCACGCGTGGTCTTTTCAGGGCACCAGACCACCTCCCAGAACTTGGTTGAAAATACATGTAATTAACAGAAGAAAATGCCACGTCCGCAGAGCTGCCTTTTATCTCCCTTTTAAAATATTTTTAAAAAGAGATAATGACCCAAAGGAAGAGGAGGCAATTCCTCCTCCAGCCGACACATGGGGAAAAACTAAAGCAGCTTCAAAGAGAATTCTTCGTGGAGAGGCAGTATGAAGCCAAGCTGCTGAGGCTGGCTGGGTTTTCATGCTGCGTCGCGTGGTGGCACCTCCCGGGACGCGGCCGCCCCATTGTGCAGCTTCAGGTTACCTCCTAAGACAGGTCTGTTACACCCCAACTCTCCCCCACTTTGTGAAGGATCCAGTGATTGGGCCACAGCAAAGCCCATGGCCAATTAAGCCCATAAGGGCTCTTTGTTTGGTTTGAGTTTTGATTTATTTGTTTAGCAAAATGTCAGGCCAATTAAAGCGAGATCCAAGTGCCCTCAGCGAGCACACACCCAGCTGCAGAGTCACAGGGAGTCTCGGGGAGAAGAATGGACCCAGCTCTAGTGGGGATGGGGGAGTGGAGGGAGCTTAGACCAGGTCACCTTCTGTGGTTCGCCATTGGGATAGAGGTCAGGATGCAAAGCTTTGGGAAAGACAGCTGTGTGTCCCATGACCCAAGATGGTCCTAATTTCAAAGTTGCCCAAAGAAAGCTCCTTCTTGTCAGACAGAAGCAGCACCTCCTTCAGACCAGGGGACCTGGGCCCTTGCCCCTTGTCCAGGGTGAGGAGTCCAAGGGTGAAAGGAAATGGCCGCCCAGAGCTTGCAAAGCCCTTTCCAGCCCATGCTCCAGGTACCCCGGGGATTCCCTTCCCACACGCCCCAAGCCTGTTTCCAGGACCTTCAAGGCCTCCTCCACAGTCTGTCCTCCCATGGATGGGCCCTGCCACCAGCATGACCCCTAGACTTGAAGGAGGGCTATTTGCAGGGCATGTGGCTGGAGCCTGGACACGCGGACCGGGATATCCACACACATATCCATAAGGCCCCTCTCAGCACATGTGATAAACTAGGCACAGGGAGCTCAAACAACTGGCCAAAGATCCTCCTGTGTGTTCCCTGGTGGTGGGTCCTGTCTCCTCACCAGACCGAAGCTCCTTGGGGGCTGGGATTGGTCCTCCCCTCCTTGGGTGGGAATTCTCACCCCTGGCTGCCAGCTCAGCATAGCCCTCTACCCATTCTGGCATTCTGTGCCAGGGACTGACCCCAACCCACAGGGCTGGTCTAATCACACCTGGGGTCACAGGTCACCCTCCGCTGTCTCCTTGGCCCTTCTGAGTCCCCTGATTGGGTGAGGGGCAGGTAGGACACTCTGCTAGATCTGCAGACAGTGGGGGAGGAGGCAGGAAAACAGAGTGGTGGCCGCACTCAGGGGGTAAGGCCTGGGCTGGTGGTTGGCCCGGCCACGGCTGTGGAATTTGAGGGCCAGGGCCTGCCGTCTCCACCGGGTGGTAGTGATCGGTCAGCCTCACCTGCCCAGCCCCACCCTGGCCTGGGCCAAGCCAGGGGCTCTGCTGTGCAGGCTGGGGCCCCGCCTCCCCAGCCGCTGGTGATGGGGGTGGGGAAGAGGGAACACACTGCGATGACTTCCATGGCGGTGATTATCCAGCTGGCTCTTTGGCCTTATGGATTTCCAGACGTCATAGAGTAAAGAGCGTCACTTTGTCTCCTGCGTCATCAGAGGTGAGGAGAGAGGCTGGACACATCCTCTCACCAGGCCAGGCGCCCCACTGCAGCCCCCTTCTCAGAGCAGCAAGGAGTCAGCAAACCTCCCTGGGCCCTCGCCAGGAGGTCTGCAGCCCGAGCCCGCCCTGGCTCTGCCCACCCTCTGCAGGGCCCAGGGAGTCCAAAACAAGGAGTTCACGTAGCGGGCAGGAGGCCCTGACCAGGGAGTTGGGAGTCTTGTTTCTTGCCCTGGTATCCCCACTACGCCCTGGGCGAACTGGGGCCATCCCTCCCTCTCTCTGGGACTCAGTCTGCTCCCCTGCTCAGAGGGGTCACAATCCTCTGTCCCTTTCCCTCACCCTGGAAGCCATCAACAGAGCCCAACAAGTGGGTCCATTCTTTTGCACCAATGACACCCAAGGGCACGTGTTGTCAGTGCTGGATCCTACCTTTCCAAAGCTGTAGCCTTGGAGCTTCACGGGGTTACAGAATCAACAAAGATGAGTCTGAACAAATGAAATGTGGACGATCTCACTGACCTCACAACGCCAACAGTATCATCAGAACAATTCACAGTACATCCCGAGCCTAGTCCCAAAGGGGACCTTGGTACAAAAGTTTCAAGGTAGAACAAAATAATCCCCACCCTAGCCCATGCCCTCTCATCACCATAGCAACCCAGTGCCCCTGACAACAGGGGAGGTTTTGTTGAAGCAAAAGGAGGGATGGACCTGCCCATGCAGCCTCCACTCCCAAGTGAAAAGTGCTTGTCCCCAGGGCTCCCACCTGTGCCCTTATCTCCTTAGGGGCTTTAGGAAGTGGTGACATAAAGCATGTCACCACCATTTCATTCTCACCCCTGTAGTCACGACGACCACAGCACTGGAGAGTTTCCAGATGAATCTGGGCTCCATGGTATCATTCAGGGCAGACCAGATAAATAATAAAATTACATGCGTCTTGCATGTCAACCCAGGTAAAGGTGCCAGCAAACATTCTGAGACAAAAGAGTCAAGGTTATCACTGGGTGGCTCCATTTAATAGGTAAGAAAATACAGACAGGCAGAGAGCTAAGCAGTGCCTCCAACCCTGCCCCAAGTGGGGATCCTAGAACTGCTCCCCCAATTATGACTGAAGCCCCTCTAAATGACAGGGCCAGAATAAATTGTTGAATCTGCCAAGCAATAAACATGTACTTCCTGAGTAGCCCCCATGTGTCCAGCATGGTGCCGAGGTCTGAAAGAGAGACGGGCAAGATTAAGTCACCATCCCTGCCCTCCAGGAATTTACACACACGTTAGGAAGCTGGCACTGACCTTCCGGAAACAGGGCAAGATCACGTGCTGAAATGTTTGGCACTAGAAGTGCAACATTAGGTTAGAGAGGGAAAAATCCAAAGTACACAGACGTGGTCAGCAGAGCTGCCTAGGAGAATGGACTTGAGTTGACCCTGGAAGAACAGGCAGGGTTTGGATAGATGAAAGGAAGAAAAGAGGCATCAAGGCTGAAGGAACAGCATGAGCAAAGGCCCTGGTGCAGGAAGCCCATGGGAGGCAGTGAGGAACCACCTGACCAGAGGTGGCAGCTGGGGACGAGAGAGCCAGGTTGGTGGGGAAGTGTGGCCCTGAGGTCTGTACATGATGTACTAGACAATGAGAGTGACACTAGGGTCTTGAGCAGGGCGTGGAGAGAAATGGAAACTCTCTGAGTCATTTTGAAGGAAGAAATACCAGGCCTTGATGAATTGGACAAAAGGAGCCGAGATGGTGCCACCAATAGCAATGGAGTAGATGAGGCTGGAGAGGTAGCATGTTCGCTGTGGCCGTGTCAAAGCAGAGGTGACAGGGGGTGCCCTGAGACAGCTGGACACTGGCTGACACTCTGCCAGGATTCTCCCTATAGCTGTGTGCTAGACCAGATGAGCCTAAGCCTCCCACCCTGCTAAAGTGACTCATGACTCATATGACTGGCAGGTGTCCTGTCCTGAGCCAGAAAGCAACGACACCAGCGGGCCGAGGGCAGATTCCCCCAGAGGCCTGAGCCCCACCCCTCCCTGCCCAGCCCTCGGGGCCTCTCAAGTCTACAGAGACTTGAGACGTGGCAGAATTCGGTTCTAAAGCACGTCTTCCCCTGCCTGTGCTTGCTCACGTGCAGCCCTGCTGTGCTCATTCGTTGCTCAGCGAATGGCTATTGAGTACCTGCTCTGTCCCTATCCCTGCGCCAGGTGCTGCGGGCTGTGTTGGGGGCAGGACGGATGTGGTCTTTGCACAGTCCTGCGCCTGTCTGCCTACCACCAGCCGGGCGGTGAGTTCCCCATAGAGCAGCGAGCGTGGAGCGCGCACAACCTGGCACCTTAGGAAGCCCCTCCAGCTCCATGGAGCAGAGGCCATGGCCACCGTCCCTGGGCCCTCTGCACTGAGAACCCGTTGTCCCATGTTGGACCCCTGTATAAGTTTCCTGTGGCTACTGGAACAAAGTACCACAAACCGGGTGGCTTAAAACAATAGGAACTTATTCTCTCCCTGTTCTGGGAGGCTACTAGAAGTCTGACATCGAGGTGTCGGCAGGCCCATGCTCTCCCGAAAGGCTCCAGGGCAGGAGGCTTCCTTGCCTCTCCGGGTGGCTGCCAGCGTCCTTGGTGTTCCGTGGATTGTAGACACGTCACTCCAATCTGTGCGCCATCATCACGTGGCCTCCTCATGAGGCTCCGCATCCTCTTCCCTCTGTGCGTGTCTCCTCTCCTCTTCTTGTGAGGACACCAGTCACATCGGGTTAAGGGCCCACCCTGCTCCCGTACGACCTCATCCTAACTTACGTCTTGATCACATCTGCAAAGACCCTATTTCCAAATAAGGTCACACGCACAGGTACAGGGGTTAGGACTTCAGCATATCTTTTAACATCCCCATGCCCAGCCAGTGGTCTGATACCGATAGCTCCGTGCTTTCCAGAATCTGGAGGCTGACATGATCTCCTTCCGGCATCCTACGACTGCCCCTGCCTCAATGCAAATAGTCTCCCAACCAGAGTCCCCCTCTTGGACAAGAGTCGGCAAGTCCAACCTCTCCAGTGCACAGAACTCCAGGGCAGGGGTCAGCAAACTGGGCCTCAGGCCACATCTAGCCAGCGGCCTGTGTCGCTGGAGCCCAGCCACGCTGTGCTTTATGCCGTGCCATCTGTGGCTGCTTTTGAGGTACAATGGCCAAGTCGGATAGTTGCGACAGAGACCTATGGCCCGCAAAGCCTGAAATATTTACTGGCTGGCCCTTTGCAGCTGTAGGACACTCACAGCGATGATCTGGAAGCACCTTCCAAGGGATCCTAGAAAAATGGCGTCATCTACTTCCATTTCTGGAAGGATTCTGATGTTCAGAATCACTTCTCTCATTTCTAAAACGAGGATCAAAATACTACCTACATCCTAGGGCTGTGGGGAGGGCGTTTAATGAGATAATTCATGTAAAGCATTAACCATGGTGTGTGCACATAATAAGCATTCAATAAATGTTAGCTATTATTATCACTATCATTTTTCCAACATTCTCAGGAAAGGAAAGGACCCGAGGCAGGGGGAGAAGCAGGTGCCACCTCCACCGGAGAACACTCCCCTTCCCATGCACGCGCTCCTTGGCCGGCAGCCAGGCGAGCAGGTGACTGACCCCGTTTTAAAGCTAGATGAAGTAAGTGGGCCGAACATGGAGCAGAAACAGGGCTGCAGGCGTGACCCCCACCCCAAGCCCCTCCACACCCACCGTTCCTGCCAGTTCTGCTCCTCCTGTGCCCGGGCAGTGGACAGCTAGAGTCCCCCGGGGCCCCCTGCTCCACGGGCACCTCCCCCCGGCTCTCGGTGCTGGGGCTCACTGCTTCCATGCGATTTGAATTAATCTCATGCTTCAGGTGGAGCTTGGCTAATCAGGGGAGACAAGAAGCCGAAGTGGGTGCAATCAAATTAACACCACCGCGGCCCTGGCTCTTTAAGAAGGGAAAGACAAAGCCAGCACCAGAAGGCGCCCCACCCCAGCCTGTCCCTGGGGAAGCCTGGAGATGCTGCCACTGAGGCCCAGCAGAGAGCTTCTCCCACCCGCCCGTGCGCCACCCCGTGTGCCAACAATGCCCCTTTGTGGCAGCTTATCTCACACCGACAAACAGGGCTACCGTTCTTGTAGGGAGCTTGTTAACAAGGAGCAGAGACATAAGCCTTTGGGGGGAAGGAGGGGACCGCCCACCTCTCATGGGTGCATGTCATCCTTTCAGAAACAAAAGGAGGCGAGCCTCTGAGCAGGGGAGCTCCCTTCTGCCCTGACAAGGAGGTGTGCAGAGCCCTCAAGAGGCTTCGGGGAATCTATCTGCTCTCTCTTGGAAAAGCCCCTCTCAGAGGGTGAAGAAGAGGACATTCAGAAAGGAATTCCAGCATGCCTGAGCATCCTTTTTAGTGAAAAGCTCTATGAGATGAGACCCCTGGAGAGATTTCAGTTAGACTTTCAGAAGGACTTCCTGAAAAAGTGAAGTCTTTTCCTTGGGCATGGTGAAGAACACCGTAACTTTGCTGTCCTTCCTCCAATCCTACTGGCTTTGGAGTGTCCTGCCTCAGGCAGGGGAGGGACCAGAGGGCATGTACTAGGATGGGCGTGGAATAGGGACCAGCCAGCCCTGTGGTTCTTCCCCCAGACCACATGTGAGACTCTCCTGGGGGTGGCGGTGGCCTTTGAGGAATACAGATGCCCAGGCCCCACCCTGGACCAATTAAATCAGACCACAGCGCGGGTGGAGTCTGTGCAGTAATAGTGTTTAAAGCTTCCCAGGACATTCTCTTGTCAGCCAGGCCTGAGAACCTGTTCCCCCAGACCACCCACCCAGACGGGCAGACTAGCCTAACCCTTGGTGCCCTGGTTCCCAGTCTTCTTTCCCCCAAGGTAA
The DNA here is from genome assembly GCA_004363605.1 of Indri indri. Lineage (NCBI taxonomy): Eukaryota > Metazoa > Chordata > Mammalia > Primates > Indriidae > Indri > Indri indri. The sequence goes on from RJWJ010002249.1 coordinate 8,426, forward strand.
GGCGTGTTTCTCTTCAGAGAAGCTCTGCTCTTAGCACTCCCATTCCTGGGCACCTGCTTCGCTGGCCCCTGTCCTTCTCTGACATCACACTGGATGGGGTCCTGATTCTGGTGCTTACTAGCCACATGGCTTTGGGCAGTTTACTTCGCTCAGCCTCAGTATCCCCAGGCACAAAGTGGAAAGAAAAATGTAGAACTCAGAACAGGACCCAGCACACAGTAAGCCCTTAATACGGTCTTTCGGAATGCAGTTTTCCACACCTCTTTAACATTTTTTCAGCTCTCCCAACAGCCAGTGGCATCCTCATCCCGTTTCTTCCCATCCTCCTTCCCGCACACACTGCTCCTCTCCTTTGGGTATTCACAACTGAATCTTCCCTCCCTGGTGACTTGGGGACTTGTCAGAAACACCAGCTGAGCTCCAATCACCGGAGGAAGAGAGGGAGGGACACAGAGACAAAGAAGGCCTGGCTCATCGTCCCCCCAACTCCCGCCCCCAGCCCCAGCCTGCCTGGGACTGGCCTCCTGCACCCCGCCACTCTAGTTTTCAGCCTCCTTCTGCACTGCCCCCACAATCTATCCACAGCGGGGAAGGAAAAGACAACCAGACAGGAGAAGGCTGGGTTAAGCCAAAAGAAAGTGTGCTGGTGAATTGTCACGCAGCAGCTGTGTGACCTTAGACAAATCACTTAACCTCTCTGAGCTTCCATTTCCTCGCCGGTAATGTGGGGATAATAGACCCTAGGCTACCTCCTTAATAAGAATGAAGCTCCATGCAAGGGATGCACCAGTGCTCTGTAAATTGCAAAAAGGTGGGACCCTAGAGGAAGGGAAGCTGGGGGAGCTAGGGAGGGGTCGCACAGGCGCAGAGTTTGCAATCCCCACGGCGGGGTCTGGGGCCCTAGAACTCCACCCCCAGGCTGGGGTTGGTGGGAAAGTGTGTGGACGCGGGGGGTGAGGGAGGCAGCAGAGCCGTCTCGTGGTGTTTTAAAAATCTATCAGCCTCTCACATCAAATTAAAATGTAAATAGCAGCTGGTCCGGGCAGGACCTCGGGGGTGACAGGAGCCGGCCTGCGAGTAATTTCACAGACGGGAACCGGTTACATCGGATTCTGACAACTGTCTTGTTTCTGAAATTGATTTCCTCGCCCCTCGGCTTGCTGCCCTGGAAGGGCCCTGGAGCAAGGGGAGGGGTGATTCTTCTCCGGCCCTGGTGCCTTTCTCCTCTCCGTGGCGCCTGCCAATAAGGCCCCATCGGAACCAGCAGGAGGAAATCCGGAATCTCTGCACCGCTATAAGGCAGCAGCCTGCGCCCCAGTGGCCTGGCCGGGCTCCTCCCTGTGGGCCCAAGGGCTGCTCTGGGGTGCGGGAGGGAGGCAGCAAAGGCATCCCGTGCTTGGGCGTCCTCTTTCTCTCCATGAATATGTGATAAGTCCTGGAATAGAGATGCTCTGCCCTGGAGAGTCGCACCGTCAGACGCGAGGGGACAAGGACGCTGCAGTGGGACATGCATGTGCAGGGGATGCCCCACAGGAGAGGCAACTGCATTCGATGTGCGGTGTCAAGGAAGGGCCCTGGAAGTCATCAGGGAACCTCTTTGGCTTCTGCCAGGGTTGGCCCCAATTTGGCCACGCTCAGTGCCAGGCACTGTAGCAGGCGCTGGGGCTGGACAGCTTGGAGACGGGCCTGCTTCACAGCAGGACTTCCCCAGGGCCTCCGAGAGAAGCCCGCTCCCCACCTAAAGGGGCTGTATTGAAAGGCGCTATGTATTGAGGGGTGGCTCACCCACACCCCTGTGCCCAGCCCCTCCCTGCTCCCAAGTCCCCAGAAAGTCTCCCCTGCACCCCTCTTTGTAAAGAGAAGTCAGCTTTCCCTGGCTGCTAATTGACGTGCGTCTCAGGAAAGCAGAGGAGTGGTACATTAAAGCCTCCCGTGTCCTGTGCTGTGTTGCTCTTGTGGCTGTCATTAGCATTTGTCACACAGGACTCAGCCCTGTGCATACAATCCCCTTCCCCTCCCCCGCTCTCCCGCCTGTGTCCCTAAAGCTACAGTCCCTGCTGCCTGTCCCAGGAGTAGCCCACTGAGACTGCCCCGCCATGGAGGCCACAGCCTTTTCGGTGACAGCCAAATTCCATTTCTCAAACTAGAGACTGTGTGCCAGGGTGGCACAGACCGACGACAAGAGGGAGAACCACCTTCTGGAAGCCTTGGTTACTTCATTTGAAAATGGGGATAAACGGACTGACTTCTCACAGTGGTTGTTGGGAAGAACCATTGAACAATAAGCCAAGAGACGAAGCATCCACCCGTGGCCTGCTCCATCGTGGGCACATGGGAAGCCACAGAGCTTCAGTAAGAAATATATGGGGACACGGGCTTTGGAGCCGGGTAATAACAGTGCCTACCTCAGATGAGTTCACCCATGCGAGTACTTAAAATACTGCCAGCGCGTGGTAAGCTCTCAGTAAAAGGGAACTATGAAAGTGTGTGTGTGTGTGTGTGTGTGTGTGTGTGCACGCATGTGCGTGTGTGCGCGCGCCTGTGTGGAGGGAGCGTGCACTTAGGTATTGCAACAGTGTGGGTAGATGTGTATTAAATAGCCACATCAGGGTATTGACATGCAATTGATAATTACATCAGGTTGTGTGTGTGTTGCCATGCGTGGGTTTAGGGTTAGGGTGTCAGAGCATGGGCCATGAGGGTGACTGTGTTTGGCATTGTCCACTGGGGTGTGTTTCTGACACTGTGTGTATGTGTGTGTTTGGGAGAGAGAGACTGGGTCAGGATCCGTGCTCGTGCAGATCACTGCACGCGGACGTCTCCCTAGGGAACGCTTGGGGTCTCCCTTCAGCCCAGAAAGCCCTCCAGGGCTCAGCCGGTCTCCACGTAGGGAGGGTTCAGTCGGGTTTCTGGCTGCGATTCAGGAAGAAATGTTACACTGTATAGTCCAAAGCAAGACGCGGGGTGGGGCGGGGGGAAAGAGGAGAGCAGGTGGGGCAGGCAGCTGTGTCCCGAGCGTCCCTCTATTAGGGAGCTGTACAGCAGCCAGGAGAGCTGAGGCCCCCACTTGTGGGCACGGAAGACGCCATGGTCCTTGGAGGCTGGGCGCAGGGCCTGCAGGAGGGCACAGTGGCGAGTTCTGTGTTCTGGCGAGTTCTGTGTAGGGCAGGGAAAGGAGAGGAGGAGGATCCTTGCCTCCTGCCCAGGATACAAGCGCTGAGTCACAGAACCCCTTCGCAAGATGGTGAGCCCGGTTCCCAGACCTGTTTCCCTCTCTCCTGAGACCCGCACACCCCCGGGGGCCCAGAGATGAGGGGCCCAGATGCAGGCCTCACTTGACCCTCGCTGCGATGCCCCTGGTGGCAGAGCTCACTGCCTCCCACTGCGGCCTTTCCCTAAACAGCCAAGACCACCGGAAAAGTCCCTCTGAGGCCACATGGGAGGCCTGCCCTTCCCCCTTTGCAGTGTGTCCCCTCGCTCCCTGTGGGTTACTAATTCCCAGTCGTCAGCGCGGTTTGCCGTCTGCCCATCTTCCTGGTCACACCCCAGCTTGTCGACGTCCTCCATCAAATAGAGTGACCAGAACAGGACATACGCCATGGGCAACCCGAGCTTGTAATTATTGGTCCTAAAGAACTGGGAAGTGGTTCTCCCAGTGAAGCCTCACCGCCCCCGACGAGTGCAGCCGTGTGCTAAGCGTCGCCCTCCCCAGCCCTCTCTTTGGCACGCACTGCTGCTCACGAGGGCGTCACCTCGGGCACGTCGCTCTCCTGCAGCCTGGGTCTCTTCACTCTTGAAAAGAAGGGTCTGTGCAGGTGATCTATACCAGTGCCGTTTCAATGCCACATGTCATTTAAAATCTTCTAGCTGTCACATGTTTTAGAAAAAGACTAATTATAATCGTATATTTTATTTAACTCAGTAAATCTAAATAGTAACATGTAATCAATATAAAACTGAAGGAGATATTTTACACTTTTTTCCTCCTGCGTGTTGGAAGTGTGGCAGACACTTTACGTATATGAACTCACTTCGTCCTCGCAACTGCTCCAGGGGGCTCAGAGAAGTTAGCTTTAATGTGTTGCAGGCCGCATAGCTGGTAGCGACAGTAGAACCTAGGCCTGCCTGGCTCCCAAGCCCCCAGGCCATCTCTCCTCTTCCCCATAGAGGGGGTCCCTGAACTGCGGGGCTGTGAGGAGAGCATTGGGTCGTGCTGTGTGGTGCTTGTTGCTGTAATAAGCTGCCAGCTGGGGCAGGGGGTGGGGGGTAAAGGGAACCTGCCCCAGGCCCCAGGGGTGGTTGTCACCACACACAGCAAGGCTGGGGGGCCAAGGATCTCTGGGGACCCTGCTTTCTCTGCACACACGCCTGTCTCTCTAAACAAACCTGACTAGAAAGACAAGTTCCCTGAAGTGGGACCAGCATGTATGGATACACAGGTTGTGCACTGCTCAAAGTTACGCAGCCTAAGGGGCAAGTGGGGTCTGAAACCAGGTGTATGCTCCACTGGCCAAGCTGTGGCTCCTGGCACCAGGCTGCATCTGGGGGTGAGGGTACCTTTGTCATTCACACACAGGCCCTGGACAGGCCTACCTGGGGTACAGAGCAGAGGTGTTTTACAAAGCTGTGAAGTTCTCCTACCAAAAGAACACCCTTCCTTTTCCTTCTGCCCTTCCTCAGACTCTGACCTGTGCTGAGGCCGGACCCTGCCATGACGCGCCTTTTTACATGTACACGCACACACATGCACACACACACACATCTCCGCACAAATGTTCCCCCAGCTCCTCTCTGGCTTCCACAACAGCCTCTCAGGAACAGGACCCTCCCTCCCCAGGAAGGCCTCAGGGCCTGACCCACAGGGGTTCCAGGCCCCTGTCCCCTGATCATGCACCATAAGGAGAGAAGAAACAGCCTCGGTGCCCCCCGCCCCACACCCAGGCATTTCAAATGGAGGCATCTGCAATGCGAGGCCCGACTCGTTGATGTAAAATCTTACTCTATATTCCACCCAGGTTTATGCGAGTGAATTATGCAAATCTTTGATGGAAAAATATTCCTCCGCACATCCTTGAGAGTGTAAAACCTTAGTCAATAATTCATACTCGGGTGTCTCTGACTGCAGGCTTTTTCTTCATTATAACTTGCACCTCGTTATTTGTCTTTCGCGTTTTATTGTATATCCCGGTGTAATGCCATGCATTATAAAATTTATCTGCTTCATTATTTGATGAGCTGGGGCCGGGGAATGTGCTGAGAGGCTGGCGCGGGGGCCTGGGGCCAGGGCTGTCCTCGACATCACATCCTGCGTGACAAGGCGGCAGAGGAGGTGGCTGGCTTGTGCTGCGCAGCCCCTGGCTCCCTTCCTTTCTTCGGAGGTTTATTTGTCCACAAACGTCAGACGTCCCCGGAGAGTTTACGGGGAAGAACTTGGTCTGAGCAGGTCTGTAAGACTGGAGGAGAGAGAACCCCTGGGGACACTGGGAAGAAAGAGGACAGAGGGCCAGCCACTGAAAGAAAGCAGGGGCCGGGTGGGCAGAGAACTGGGTTTACAGGGGAGGGGAGAAGAGCCCCCTTGGCGGGATTGCCCAGGCAGGCCTGCGTGGCGGTGGGGTGAGTTGGTCTCCACTCCGCAGAACTCAGTGTGAGGAGGAGGCCTCCCCTGAATGCGGGGTGTCAGATCCTGGCAGCCAGGGCCAGCCCCTCCCCAAGTGTGTTCTCCCGGATGGCTCCTGGGCACCCCTCCCGAGACAAGGACCACTAGGGACCTGCACTCTGAGAGGCAAGTTTTCCCAGAAAGGGGGTGAGGAAGAGAGAAGGACAAGGACAGTCCCCCAGTGGCATCGGCCTCCTTGCCTTCCTGGGGCCCGTCCTGCACATGGCTGCCTCTGAGCTCTGGCTCAAGCAGGTTCCGCTGCCTGGGGCCTGTTCTCTGTTCTCCCCGTGTGAGTGCTGCCAAGTCAGGGCGGTGCGCGCCTCCTGGCAGGGTACCCGCCGTCCTGTACTGGAATTGCTGGTACGCCCGTCTCTTCCCACGCCTAGGGTGACGCTCCCTGAGACCAAAGGCCACGTCTGTCCTGTTCACTGTTATTTCCAGAACCCAGGATGAGACCTGGCACACAGTAGGTCTCAACAATGATTGAACGGACAGACTGTGCCTCCTCAGATGCCCCACAGTCAGAGTTCATTTCTCCCAATGCTCCGTGAAACGCTCATGTTCGTGCCCACGCAGGGCTCTGTCTTCCTCCCCCTCCCCCAGGAGGCCAGGACCCTGTCTCACTGTCACGTGTACCCCCCCAGCCTGGCACAGGGCCTCACGACAGCATAAGTGCCCCATGTGTGTTCATGGAGGTGGCCACAGGAGAAAGGGGACAGTGTTTCACTGCCCCTGACCGCCTTTCCCCTGCCCCTCCCCTCCCGCTGCTGCTGGCCAAGGGGCGCAGGCCCGAGGAGGGGCCAGGGCGGTGGGAGGCGTGTCCTGATGACCAGCCATGGCCTGGGCTGCTCCGTGGGGAGTTTCCCAGGTCAGCAGTGGGGGGGCGGGGGCAGATCCATCAGCCCTCCCAGGGATCTGGCTTCCTCTTTGACCATCTTAGTTGCGGTGGCCCCGTCAGGGTTTTCTGCTGGATTTTGTTTGAAGGAGCGGGAGGAGGATAAACAAGCCCCAGCAGCAGACAAAGCAGAGTCCCAGCGCTTTAAAGCAGATTTTTATCCTGGAGTCCAGAGACCCCCCAGGAGATCTAGATTCGGGGAGTCCGTGAATTTGGGTGGGGGAAAAACAATCACATCCTTTTTTCGCTTACCTCTCAGTGAAAATTAGTATTTCCTCCCATTCTGAATATGATCAACAGAGCACAGCAATAGCAGCGCCTGTGACTGTCGCCAACAGAAAAGAACACATATTGATATGTGATATACAATATCAAAAGTTTGCTTTTTCATGTTTTTAATATTTGCATAACCGTATTTCAATATAACTGGTTTCCTTTGTAATTCTATGTACATTATGCACGTGAAAACTTTCTGCAACCCGTCCACTGGCCTCCAGGGAATGTAAGAACCTCTGGGGAGGGGAGGGGAGCCAGGGGACAGGCACAGGGGGCTCCCTGTACTCGGCCCCCACCCTGATCAGACCCTCCCCGGGGAGGGCGGCCGGGGCGGGCTTCATCATGGGCATGTGCGCCTCCCGGGCCGGCCTCCAGACCCTCACTGGGCCCCCTCATCTCCCCAGTCCCGGCCATGATCACCTCCCACCCCAACACCACCATCGCCATCAAGGGCCACGCCAAGGAGCTGAACTGCACGGCACGGGGTGAGCGGCCCATCATCATCCGCTGGGAGAAAGGGGACACTGTCATCGACCCTGACCGCGTCATGCGGTACGCCATTGCCACCAAGGACAACGGCGATGAGGTTGTCTCCACACTGAAGGTGAGCGCCCACACCCCACCCGGTCCCCGAGGACCCCGACTCTCAGAGAGTGGGGAGCCCACAACTATTACGTCTGCATCAAAGGAGGTAAATGGGGAGTCTGGGAGCCCCTCCTCACACCCCAAAATGTACCCACATCTCCCACCTACTTCCCTTCTCCATCCAGGCATCTTTGCCTTGAAACCTCACTATATCTCCTTTCTGACAACCCACAGCCATCAAATGTGGGTTCCTCAGCCCCTCCTTACTCTGGAAACCCTGGGCTCCGTTCTCCCTTAGGGACCCCTCAGCCCCTCCTTCCTTCCCTCCTGGACCTCTCAGTTCCTCCCACCCTCTGGGGTCCCCCCTCCTTTCTGACAACCCTCGGCCCCTCCCTGCATGGGCCCCTCCACACTTCCATCTTTGGAACCCTCTGGGAAGAGAAGCCCCTGACAAGACCCCTGTGGGTCCCCCTCCCAGAGCAAGACGACCTTGCCGATGCCCCAGAGTGGCTCCTTCCGCCGACCAGCTCTAAAACACTCTCCCCGTTTCCTCCTTCTCCTGCCCCTGCTGCTGCTGGTCTCCCAGCTCAAGCCAGCTGACCGTGGGGACTCTGTGTTCTTCAGCTGCCACGCCATCAACTCGTACGGGGAGGACCGGGGCTTGATCCAGCTCACTGTGCAAGGTACCTTCACCTGCCCCGCAGTCCCAACCTGCTTCCCCGGGGCCGGGGGCCCACAGCCAACTGCCCCTCACCTGGCAGAGGGCACGGCCCGCACCACAGGGGAGGATGACAGGAAATGGCTTTCTGGGGAAAAGCCTCCCTCCTGCCCAGAGTGGGGAGAGAGGACCTGTCCAGGCACACTGGAGACAGCAAAGGTTGGCAATGGCTGCAGCACCTGCAGAGTCCCTTGCCAGTTCTGAGGAGGGGTGGCGAACTCAGGTCCCCGGGCCCAGGCCCCTGGCGGAGGTATGGGAAGGGAAAATCATGCTAGGCAAGTTGTTGGCCCTCCCCCAGGCCAAGAGGGCAATGAGGCAGGAGGCCAAGCCGGGCCACCTCAGCCTCTGAGCCCTGCTGCTGGCCTCCCCCCGGCCGCACCCTGCTCAAACCCCTGGGTGCCAGGTCCTTGGTTAGACCACGGGTGACACCAACACCCAGGGGCAAGCAGGAGGCCAAGCTCCCTGCCGTCATCCACACTGCTGCCCCTCCCCCACCTTATCCCAGAGCCCCCCGACCCCCCAGAGCTGGAGATCCGGGAGGTGAAAGCCCGGAGCATGAACCTGCGCTGGACCCAGCGATTCGACGGGAACAGCATCATCACCGGCTTCGACATTGAATACAAGAACAAATCCGGTAGGTGCTGGGTTGGGAGGGTGAGGGCTTGGCCTTCCATGGCCCCTTGTGCCACATGCCCTGCCTGTGCCCCTTGATGGGACAGCCCTTGGGGCCTCAGGCATGGCGGTCTACGGCAGACGCACAAGCACCCACCAGTGCACAAGCACCTGTGGCTTCCGAAAGGAGGGACACTGGTCGGTTAGGAACTCAGGGAGAAGACAGAGGGGCCCCCAGTTGGGGCGTGTCAGGCCCTTCTTTCCAAGACCGCCCCTGGGCTAGGGTCCTCAAGGGTGGTCTGATTTAAAGCAATTTAAAGGCTGTGGGCTGTCTCCATGGGGTCAGCAGCACCGTGGGTTTGGCCGGGTCATCTGCGCACTCCTGTTTGGGATGCGTGGTGGCCAGTAAGCTAGTCTTTCCCGAGAATGGGTGGCCGGAGGACGAGAGGCCCTGGAAAAGCTTGGATGCAAGTTTCCTCCTCCTCTCAGCCCCAGTGGGCTCCTCGCAGCGGCCCCGCCACGTGAAGCACTGGGGACACCCAGTGTCTGGGGAGATGTGCTGGGCCACGGCCAGGTGGCAGGAATGGCGAGGAGGGGGCCTCAGAGGGGACCAGAGGGGCACCTGGGTGGCCTCAAAATAGGAGTGAGAAGAAAACATACTTCTCATTCCGGATCCTTTTCTGCCTTTGGAATTCGATACCATAAGCCTGTATTAGCTTCCCAAAATAATTTAAAAATAAAACACAGAGAAGAGCGTGCCGAAGTCAGTCCTCCCTGGTCCCTTTCCCCTGCCAGGTCTTTCCCCCGATCTAAGGCTGCGTTTTCTCCTGAAGCCTTCCACACCCTTCCGCTCCCACTTCTCATGGCGCATGGCCTCTGGCTGTCTGGCTTCTCCTCTCGGTGATTGGTCCTGTTCCCTGTTGTATTCCCAGCGCCGGCCCCGGCCCGGCCACAGGGCAGATGCTCAGCAAATGGTTGTTGAGTGGGTTGAAGGGAGACACGTTAAAGCAAAGCCCTGAGCTGCAGTCACCCCTTGAGAAGCAGCTCCATCCAGGGCACGGGGTTGGTCCCCCGTGTCTACAAAGAAGCCCTGCCCTCAGGAGCTTCCAGTCTAGTGGCAGGCAGCCACCCAGGAGCTCAACCTGAGAGCTGCCGAGCAAAGGAGGGCTGCGGCCAGCACGCTGCATTGAGCTGGGTCTTCAGGACTTAAAGGCGACGGGCCCAGAGCTCAGGGACCTCAGGGACAGGGAAGGCAGAGCCCAAGCAAGGGTGCGGTGCACTCCGGGGAGTGGCCTGTGGCCTAGCACAGGGTTCATAAATACAATTCACAGGCAGTAAGGCTACAAAAGTGCTTTACGGCAGGGTTGGGAGGGAGGCCTCCAGGCTGAGCTGTCGCTTTGTTGGGGAAGGTCATCTGAGTCCCCAGGGAGAGGCCTGAGCAACATGGCACCTTAGAAAGGAGGGCGGATGTGAGTGGGAGAAATTGGTGTCCGGGAGATGAGCAAGGAGGCTGTGGCAGCCCTGCAGCTGGGGAGAGGTGACGAGGCAGAGGGTCAGAGGGAACAGAGGGCTGCTGGAGTCCGTCTGACATCTCAGAGCTCCCTGAGGCTGGGCACAAGCTGCTGGGAGCAGACAGGCGGGGCTGGCTCCAGAGCCCGCCATCTCCGCATGGCAGCGCACGTGCCATCTCCCTGCTGGGCGCACACCTGGGGTGGGAAGTGGATGCCTGGGCTGTGCTTGAGCCCCTACCCCTCCGCTTTTTATAACTGCCTCCCTGCCCTCCTCCCCAGGCTGCCCTGCTGCTGACCACTCTCTGATGTGTGGAAACCTCTCCTGAGGCACAGCTCAGCAGGGCGATGCTGAGAATGTCGCACGTCTGTCTGGAGAGAATGCAGGAGGAGGGGTGGGCAGGGAAGATGCTATTCTCAGAGCATGTCCACGCCTTTCCCCAGCCCCTTCTGTCTCCCCTGCAGGATGAGGAACTGCCGTAGACAACCCCGGAGCCGGGAATGCCAGGGTGGGTGGGGAGGGTGGAGGGAAGGATGATGGCAGTTCAACCTCAGCGTCTCCCTTCCGCAGGGCTTTGCACCTTCAAAGAAATAAATCCCAGGACCCAGAGCACTGAGAAGGCAGCCGGTCCTTTCCCCTACCTTTGAGTGGGGCTGCTCCAGAATAGCCCCCTAGACAGGCGTCTGTCAACCCTGGCATTTAGGAACAGGAGTTCCTTGAGCACCGTAGCGTGTCATCCCCGGAGGCAGGCAGGGACCATGAGCACAGCACAGTTTCCTCATCTGTAAAGTGGGAACGGCAATGCCTGCTTCATGGGATTGTTTGGGGGATTTGGGAGAAAGCATCTAGCACAGGGCTAGAGTAAACTTTTAATAAATGTAAGTCCCTTCCAACTCCGATACCTCATGCAGCAATTTATAGTCCTGTGGGACTTGCAGGCTGAAATATGTGTGTCTGTCAGTCAGCCACATGTACTGACTGCCAATATTTTTTTGCAGAATCATGCACCAGCCATGTGGTAGGGAAAGAAAAAGAAACAGGAGACAGAATGTTGCCCTTGGAGCTTACAATGCAGTTGGAGTGAGAACGTACACTGCACACGCACACACACGCTTTCAGAACCATTACAAAGCACGATCCAGTCGAGTGTAATGCACCGCAAACGGTATTACGTGAGAAGTGAACAGGGTATCCAAGGGAACGCAGGACAACTCAGAGGAAGGGGGTGCGCATGCGCGTGTGCGGTGTGTCTAAGCACACCTTCCTGCACCTGCGCAACAGCGGAACGACAGGCACGCTCAAGCAGGAGGCTGGGGTTGACCAGGTGTCAGCGCTGTGCGATCTTTAGCAAGCACTTACCGTCCTTGGGCATCTCCTTATCTGTAAAATGGAAACAGTAACACGAGGGTGGTTTTAAGGGCCAGGTGAGCATGATGACATACGTGAAAGTGCCCAGCACTGAGCCCGGCACATGTTACCTCCCACAGTCCCTGTTCTGTGCTCCCGCTCCCCCGCCCCCTTCCCCCACCGCAGAACACACCCGTCCTGGGTCCTGACCATCTGCTCCTGGCCGCCTTCTTTGCCCCGACTGTGCCTTTGCCAGGTTTTCTGCCATGTTGCTCATCGTGCTAATTTTCCAAGGGAAATTACCAAGTCTGCCCTTTCTAAGCCATCCCACTCACGCTGACTTCTCCTGGCCCCAGGCAGCAGAGTAATAATACATGAATGCTGAATGATAAATAGCACCGTCCACACAAATCTATCAGATGGCGCTGTGCAGATTTAAAAATGCAGACAGCACATTTCACCCCCGTTCGCCAAGCAAGGAGCAGGATGGGTTCTTTGAGGATGGCCCTCCAAGCCCAGAAGGCGGCCTCCTGGCACAAGCTGGCGTGGGGGCTGTGCTGGCCACCATGGGGTGAGCTGGCCTGGTGTGGCGTGGTGTGGCGTGGCATTCTATGGGCACCACGCCACAAGAGGGACTGACATTGGGATGTCAAGGGCTGTCATCATGACGCAGGGAACTCTTCTCCGTGCTGTGAAGTAATTGCCTCGGGAGGCTCAGAGCCATGATGCAAGGAGAAAATCAGAGATGCAGAATGGATCCACTTCCCCAGCACAGGCAGCTAAATGCCCCAGATGCAGCTCTTCCCCAAGCTGCACCCCCTCCACCGTGAATACGTCTCCTGAAAAACCAAAGACTCCCAGTCCCCTCTCAGCAAGCAGCCCACAGAGCAGAAGGCACTGACATCTCCCCAGCCACTTCCTTATTTTTTAAGAAGAATATTTTGCATCATAAACCCTTTGATGAAGAAAGGGAAAGAGAGCCCTTAATGAAATATGTTAATCTGGGTAAGCCAGGCTCATATGAAAGGGAATATTAAAAGAGACAATATTCGCCAAGCCAGCTCAGTACTCCAAGAGAGCTGAAAAGGAGAGGGAAGAAAATAGGGCCTCTGATTTCAGCTGTTCAGGGTCAGGGAGACGGCAGTGGTCAAGTTTGGAAAATCAGCTAGAAACCTCGAAATGTGACTCTGATGCATTAGCCTAGAAGGGTTGTGGGGAGAGAACTATTTTGTGCCAACATCAAAGACGATTTAGGAACACAAGGTCAAATTCACCTGCAAACTACTAGTGAAAGTAAGAAAAAAGAGGCCTCTCTCTGGAACACCTACCTCCGCACCTTCCTGTGATTGGCAGCTGAGCGAGGCGAGGAGGGGACAGGCAAAAAGCACACTGTGACTACAGAAGTCCAAAGTAGAGGACGAAAAAAGGGGCTCTGATTTTAAACCAACAACAGGTTTTAAAGTGGGTCAGAAGACCCAAGTCTTAGCGATGGCTCCTGCCTTCAGGGAGGCTAGCATTTCCTTGGGCAGTGAGCCCTCGAGAGCAGATGCTGGGGACTAAGAGGGGCTGTGCATGCTGCAAGAGCTCAAAGGACAAGAGTGGAGGAAGGTGAGGCCGGAAAGGTGAGCATAAGCCAGATGTTGCAGGGCCTGGGTCAGGTTAGGAGATGTTGCCCTTATGCTAAGAGCAAGGACGAGCTATTGAAGAGTTCTGCGCAAGGGGATGGTTTGTGTCTGGGGAGGAGCAGTCTCGGGCCCAGATGGAGTGTGTGGCCTGCGAGAGGGGCTCACTGGTACCCGTAGAACGGACGATGGCCGCTGTGTGGAGAACAGCTGGAAGATGCAGGCGTGCAGTAGATGCCGAGGGCCAGTGAGGTCACTTCCTTGGTCCAAGTGAGGGATGACAGTGGCTGGGCCTGGGGTGGAGCTGGAGATGGAGAGAGATGGGGAGATTCAAGAGCTATGTGGGACACAAAAGCTAGCAGATTTGCAGGGAGGAAGAGAGAGGGAAGAGTCAAGAGTAACACCTAAATGTCTGGCACACAATGATGGTGGTGCCGTGTGAGACAGAGAACCCAGGAGGAAGCCGGGTTGACAGGTGTATGGTCAGGAGTTCTGTCTTGGACAGGTTGAGTTTGGGGTACCTCGAAACAGCCAGGAGGAGTCATCAAGTAAACAGCTGGCTCTAAGGTCTAGAGTTCAAAGGAGAGGCCCAAGCTAAATACTAATCTGGGAGTTACCTGGGTGTAGATGGAACAGAAGGCATGGGCGGGACAGCACGTATGGGACCAGGGAAGGAGTACCTCGGATGGAGCCTCGAAGGACTTTAACCACTAATGGTGGGGTAGAGGAGGATGCCCGCAAAGAGACCGAGAAAAACTGACCCAAGAGACAAGTGAAAAGCCAGGCAGAAGATTGGGTTTGGCAACAGAGAGGTCATCTAGACCGTGGACATATGGCAGTGGTGTCCCAGGAGGATGGGAGGAGTAAACAGTGAGCGTTTATATCACCCAGCGCTGCACCTGGCACGCCACAGGTGCACGGTAAATATAATATTAGTGCCTCTTCTCCTCGACCCCTCTGTTTCCAGACACACCACCTGAGTGTCCTCCCTCTGCCTGCACTCATCAAACATGAATGCACTGACCTGTGCTCACTCTCGCTCTCCCACAAACACAGGCAAATCAAATGTGATTTGCAAGAGGACACCAGCTCCCGGGATGCCACAGAGAGAAGTGAACACCTGCCTCCATGTGGCTAGCCTGTTCCGTCCCAAAGCCACAAGGAGGCTGCCTATTTGCAATTCTGGCTTAACCTGTCAGCCACAGAGTGACCCTCCAGGTGATTGGGGTGTTTTATGAAACAAAGAGAAAATAATGTGTTTCTGTGCATCGACAGACTGCTGTTTTGTTCCTTTGGCTCGTGAACCCAAAGAATCAAATGCAAACCACAGAAGGGGAGCTGGGCCCATGCCCTCTGCAGATACTGGGCCTGAGCAGCCGAAAGTGGTGCTTTCAAAAGCATCGAGACCTCAATTAACCAGAATTTAGGGGCTCAGGATGGTGTCTTCTGGTAAACCGATTGTCCTGATTTATCAGGCATTAGCTCAAATATTTTTTTTTTCTTAAAAATCTTTCTAGAATGTGCTAGCCTCCTTTCCTGATTTAGGAATTAAACTGTAGTGGGTACAATTTAATCTTTTCTACTGAGAATTTTTCCGGATACTCTGCTATGGGTTTAAAAGGTGTAGAAAATTAGACAGAGTAGTGACATCTGGACATGCCCTGGGGACATTTGTAAGCCCCTACTATCAGCTTGTTTCCTTGTGCTTTGCCTCTTTTGCTTTTGAAAGTAAGGTGCCCAAAAAGTGACTTGGTTAAGAATTCTGGGTTTGGAAGGTCCTACCTGAGGCACTACTGTAACTGCACCCCCTCCCATTTTTCTCTGGAACCCCCTGGTAGGTGCACAGCAAAACTGCATTGAATGAGCGACTGGATTCCTCTGGAGAGGCAGGTGTTGATAGTCACAGCATTCCTGAATGGCATTTAGCTGGTATTTTCCATGTTCTACAGTTTGCTAAACATTAGTCCTGAGATGGACTGCCCGGCCCCCGGATAAGTCATGAACATGTTAATCTCTTTATTGGTCCCTGACCCTAATGATTCAAAGCCCGTTCTGCTGATGAGGGAAAGAGGGTAGGTGTGGGCTGGGGACTCTGGTACTTGGTCTGTCCCACACCAACCCTGACACGTAACACTCAAGTTCACCACCCCACAAGTGCACAAGTAAAAGAAATGCAGAAGCACAAACAGAAGGAGGAAGGGGGAGAAGACTTGGCTTCCGCCTTTACATGGAGAGCACTAGGTAGACGGGGTACCTTGTAGTTAGAACAGGTCACTGATGTGATGAGAGACCCAGGAAGAAGGGCACTGGCCAGTCAGATCCTCAGGGATGGCAAGCAAACGGTGATCTTGGCAGAGACCCTGGGAAACCTCTCATTTAACCCCCTTCTGAAGTTTAAGCTCATAAGCCGGCCAGCGGCCATGGAAGGTCAGCTTCTTCCAAGCTGGAGCTTCAAGGGATGACCCCTTGCACTGTGCGAAGTGGTTAAGGCCTGTGCCCTCCCCCTGCAGTCTGTGTGAGCTGGACCCCTCTGGGCAGCCAAGTTGAGATTGCGACGTACCGGTGCTTGAGGCTGGGAAGGGGTCCTGGAGTTGACCTGGCTGTGCTTTGACATGGGTGTCTTCTCTCCAGATTCCTGGGACTTCAAGCAGTCTACACGCAACATCTCCCCCACCATCAACCAGGCCAACATTGTGGACTTGCACCCGGCGTCCGTGTACAGCATTCGCATGTACTCCTTCAACAAGATCGGCCGCAGCGAGCCGAGCAAGGAGCTCACCATCAGCACCGAGGAGGCCGGTGAGCACCTTGTCTGGCCTCCCCTACTCATGACCTTGGGGACCAGGGACACCTGGGGCCCACACCAGCCCTGTCCATTGGCAGTGAGCTTGCAGTTACAAGAGGGGAAGATGGCGATCCCAAGGTATTTGTGTCCACCTCTGGGTCACTGGAGGCTGATCTGCCTGGCCCTTGTCCAGGTGGAGTTCTGGATTCTGGGCTTTGGGGAGCTGTCCGTGGTCCTGCCCTACTCCTCTGGCTCTGGCCTGTTTGGAAAAGACAGACCTGCAAAGGATAGAGTGCTAGTCCCCTGGGCCATTTTCTGTAACCTTTGTCATGGAGTTTTCCTGAAAGTTTAAACAAGATTTCTCTTGCTACATTTTCTTTTACTTGTTATTGTGAAATATATAATAACGCAGAAAAGTAAATATAACATATATGTGCAGTTTTACAAACAATCATAAAGTAATAATTGGCATAACCAACATTTATTATCAACTCTCAGCATGCCAGAGGCCCTCCAAATACCCCTTCCTGACCATACCCCATCCCTCCCCCGAAGTAACCAGCATCCTGACTTTTATAATACTAATTTTCCTGCTTTTATTTTTTATACTGTCACCACAATGTATGTGTCATAAACCATATAGTTTAGCGTTGCCTGTTTTCCAATAGAATGTATTAATGAAATCATACTTCATCTATTCTTTTGTATCTTGCATGTTTTGGTCAATACTATTTTTGCAAACGTCATTCATGTCATTGGTATATCTGTATCGTTTGTGCATTTTCAGTGCTGTGTAGTATTCTGTTATGTGACTGTAGTATAGGCTGTCTATGGAAAGTGGACATTTGCGTTGTTTATAGTTTGGGGCTATTACAAAAATACTGCAATGAGCATTCTTGTACTTTCATGCTAGTGCACAGATTCATGAGTTTCTCTCAGAGATATAAGCAGTTGTAGAATTAGAGTCATCAGACAGGCGTATGCTTCTACCGTTAACAAAAAAATGCCAGAATGTTTTAGAAAGTATTGCACCACTTCACTGTCCTGTGATCAGTGGATGCAAGTTCCTGCTGCTAGACATCCGTGCATGAAGCAGACACTTCAGACTATCAAACTCTTAAAGACTTTTGCTATCCTACTGGATGTACCTTATTGTCATTGTTTGCTATATTTTCAGCAAATTATGGAGAATGAAGAGGAAATTGAAACCCTATGATCATTTCAGGGGAACTCAAACGAAGGTTCTCTGCTATCTGCATCTGAGTTTTTCTCCCCAGGAGTCCTCCAGCTCGGGAGGATGGGGGTGAGAACACAGACATGACTCATGATGTTGCTTCTTCCCCCTCCTCCCAGCTCCCGATGGGCCCCCCATGGATGTCACCTTGCAGCCAGTGACCTCACAGAGTATCCAAGTGACCTGGAAGGTAAGTGAGCTTGAAGCCATCTGCCCTGAAACGCCTTCTTGCCTCCTCCCTCCTCCCTTCTCCATCTAGGAGTGAAGCCCCCAGCAGGCTTGCTGGTCTCTGGTTCCTTTTTTTTTCCCATCCTCTACTCTGAAAGAATGGTCTTTGGTTTCATATAATTCCCATGCCTGTTTTTCACTAAACCCGGTGAGGTTTGAGGGGCATAAAGGGGCAGGTCCCCCACCAGCCCCCACTGATGGAACCTGTGTCTGGGGTGGGATGGAGAATTTGGCAGTGCCAAGGAGGGAAGACGGTTCTTCCACCACACTGGCCCGTCCTGCAAACCCCACATGTTGTGATAAGGTTGGAATTAGATTTGATTTTGTGCAAACTTCCTCCTCTATAACATCAGGATGAAAATACCTACCCTTTCTACCTCTGAGGGTGGGAGAGCTACAGAGAAAAGAAACTGGTATGTGCTGCAACCATTTCTAAGAGAAGGAGGCCTGTAAGATCTAGGGGGTGGCTGAAGCATCTGTCACTTAACGAAAATCTTAGAGGACATTCCACAGCTGGGTGGGGAAACAGAGCAGAACAACCTTGAGCAGAACCGAGCAATGCTTTCCTGGGTAGCTCTGGCCCTGTGGCCATATCCCTCCACGGGCACAGAAGTGCTGACAATCCCGAAGCTTCCTTTTTCCCTGCATCCTCCAGTCTCCAAGAGCTTTCTCTTCCACTGACTTACCTGATCCCCTTCCCCTTCCCCTTCCCCTTCCTGGGGGGTGGCAGGAGGGGGTGTTCATATTCCGTGTGTCAGAGGAGGCCACAGGTACAGAGCGAGCTGTGAGGTGACTTGCCCACAGTCATTCAGATAGAGACATGAGTAGGTCTCAACACAGCATCTAGAGCCTCAGCCCAGTCTTCCCACCACGGCCCGCTGCACGGGGTTCTGGAACAGGGAGCATTCCTCCGGAACCATCCGTGTTCCTCCATAGCTTCCCCATCTCAACAGTGGGGCTCGGGGGGCTTTCCCACCTTCATCGGGAATCAATCGCCAAGGTCACTCTCTGACTCTAACTCCTGATGGGAAAAGCCCAGCTGCTTTGGTCCTCCTCTGGACTCTTCAGAAAGGTAGACTTGAGACTGGGGGAGATTCAGAAGGGCCTAGTGATATTTCCCTGAGAAGAAATGTGCGTGCTCGCACACGCTCGCTCTCCCTGTCTCTCTCCCCACCCCACCTCCACACACACATGGCGGCAGCAGCAGCAGCCTGGTTCCTTCCCTCCCAGAGAAATGGCCAGGAGGAAAGTGAGGCAGGGCTGGGCAGCTGGTCTCTTCTGGGGGCAGCCTACCCAGTAAATGCCCGGAGCCATGGTTCCCCTGCAGATTAAGAGCTGGGCTTCAGGGCGCTTCTCAGAAACTGGGGGTGAAGCCTGGACCCCAGTCCCCAAGTCTGGCCTGTGTCCTGGCTCTGGACCCGTTTCCTGGGAATGCTCCAAGGAAGCTGGGAGAGGGGGGCAGGGACACGAATAAGTATGTAAAATACCGAGACGTTTGGCTAGAAAGCTCTGACCCAGAGGTCGATAAAAATTTAGAATCAGATTTATTTCTCCAAAGTCTCATAATGAAAAATAAAATTGATTAGAAAGTTAGAACTTCAGAATGAACCAGCCGGTCAATAAATTTTGGGCTGACTTCTCGAGGGATTTTTTTTTTTTAACACTGAGAAACAGATTAATGAAAAATAAAGATTCACTTGAAGATAAGTCACTTCATTTTAAGACTCTTTCCACGAGATGGATCGCCCCTGCTTTATGACATAAATTTGCAATCAGCCCTATTGATTTCTTAATGCTTCAGAGAAATATTGTTAAGATTGATTTAAATCCTAAGTGTGTCTGTTGAGGGGGGGATAGGGGAGGAGAAAGAGAGAGGGAGAGAGAGAGACAGGAGAAGAGAGAAAAAGGGAAGAGGGAGGGAGGAAGGTCTGTTGAGATTTATATACGTATGGGGAGATATATATATATGTAGATTTCAGGGTGTGCTGGATGCCTGTCCAAGGTGTTGATGTAGCAATGTGTACAGGTGTGTATGAGGGTGTAGATAGCTCTGGGTATACAGACATGTGTCATTGTATAACGATGTTCATATCAATGCGTGTCAGTATGGGTATGTGTACATATAACGTGAGAATGCAGCTGTCAGGGTAAAGATGACGCTGTCAGGCCCTTGAAGAGACGTGTGTGTCTACACTAGCCGTCCGTGTGTGAGAGTGCAGACACACACATGCGGATGTAGACCCAAATGCAGACATTTGCCCACTTACAGGCAAGCAAGCAGACTGCCCAGGTGCGGACGGAAACAGTATTCAGGCAGCCACAGAAAGTCAAGTCAATTAAACACACACACACCTATGTAGTGAGTTTGAAACGATTATGTTAAATTAAAAACTTCATTTTATTGAGTTAACAGTGAGCTTAAAAATGCAGTTCATTTAAAACATTCATTGACTAAAAAAGAAAACCCAGTAAGGCTGTTTTACTAACTTAATTGTTTTTGATCTTACTATTTTTTAGTACATAAAAGGTAGGCTTTTAAATTAACTTCATTGTTTTTAAAACCCTGATTCAAGCTGTTTTTAAATGCACTGGGGTGGGTGTTCTGTCTCAATTTACAGATGGGCAGGCCCAGTCATTAAAGGAGCCAGTTTCTATTTGTGGGTCTAAACGTATCTGACCGAGGGCAGGTGTGTGGATTAGGACGTTTGCCTTGATGGCTCTGAATGTGTGTGTTCCTGGTTCTGGACACGAGTAGACATATCGAGATTGCGTGTGTGTGTGTGTGTGTGTGTGTGTGTGTGTATGCGTGCATGGTCATGTCACGTGTCAGTAGGTGTTTATGTGTCGATGTTTTCTCTCTCGGGACATTTGCATGTGTGTGTCTGGCTGGGTGTGCACCAGGGTGTGACCCTGGGGTGACAGTATGTTTTCCAGCCCCAGACTGATGGCCGTGGCGTTTCTCCATTTGCCTGGTCAGCTGGGGTCCATCCTTCATTCCTGCCAGCCGCCTTCTGACCCCCGTGTCCTCGCCTTCACTGCCCCTCCGTCTAGGGGCTGGCTTCAGCCTCAGCCCTCACCAGGCCCAGCCCCTGGCCGCGGTGTCTGGGGCAGCCCAGCCTGAGCCTTCCCAGAGGGGCTGCACCCGGATGAAAGTCAAAGACTTTTGTTTTTAGTTGTAGTGAAATACACATAACATAAAATTTACCATTTTAACCATGTTTAAGTGGGCAGTTCGGTGGCAGTACACACATTCACAATATTGTACAGCCATCACCACTAGCCATTTCCAGAACTTTCTCTTCATCTCAGACTGAAACTCTACAACCATAAAACATTAACTTCCCACATCCCCTCCTTCCAGCCCCTGGAAATCCCTAATCTACTTTCCATCTCTATGAATTTGCCTGTTCAGGTGCATCATGTAAGTGGAATCATGCAGTATCGGTCCTTTTGTGTCTGGCTTATTTCACTTTTCTTATGTCTTCAAGGTTCATCCACGTTGTAACATATGTCAGAATTTTTCTCCTTTCATGGCTGAATACTATTTCGATGTTTCGATAGACCATATTTTGTTTATCCATTCATTTCCTGGTGGACACTTGGGCTGCTTCCACCTTTTGGCCTTTCTGAATAATCCTGCTATGAACACGGGTGTACAGGGATCTGTTTGAGTCCCTGTTTTCATTTCTCTGGGGTATAGACCTAGGAGTGGAGTTGCTGGATGATACGGTAATTCTATGTTTAATTTTTTCAGAAACCGCCAAACTGTTTTCCACATAGCTGCACCGTTTTACCTTTTCCCACCATGTGCAAGGGTTCCAATCTCTCCACATCCTCAACAACATTTATTTTCTGTTGTTTTTATAATGGCCGTTTTAATGGATGTGAAGTGGTATCTCGGGACTCTGTTTTTATTCAAACTAATTGTTCACCTTCCTCTCCATCTGATTACTTTTTGTCTGATGCTTCATTTTTTTTTTTTTTTTTTTTTTGAGACAGAGTCTCACTCTCTTGCCTGGGGCGAGTGCCGTGGCCAGCCTAGCTCACAGCAACCTCAAACTCCTGGGCTCAAGCGATTCTTCTGCCTCAGCCTCCCGAGTAGCTGGGACTACAGGCATGTGCCACCATGCCTGGCTAATTTTTTCTATATATATTTTTAGCTGTCCAATTAATTTCTTTTCTATTTTTGGTAGAGACGGGGTCTCGCTCTTGCTCAGGCTGGTCTCGAACTCCTGAGCTCAGAACGATCCGCCCGCCTTGGCCTCCCAGAGTGCTAGGATTACAGGCGTGAGCCACCGCGCCCGGCCGATGCTTCATTTTTCCCAGGCCCCCGAGCCCATGCAATGATATCCCCATTCATTCATTCATTCATTCATACGTATCGCGGGCCTGCGGTATGCCAGACCCCACTCTAGCCACTGAGAGGACAGCAATAAACAGAACAGACGATGCTCCTCATCCCCGTGGTGCTTACATTCTCATGGGGGCAGACGGTCAAGTGCGTAAGTAAAATATGTAGGATGCTGGGTGACACCAAGTGCCATGGAGGAAAATAAACCAGGGAGAGAAATTAAGAGTGCTGGAGAGAGCAGGGAGCGATCTTACATAAAGAGCTAAGGAAGGACTCGTTAGGAAGGGGGCGTCCCAGCAAGGACACAACAGAGGCGAGGTGGGCAGCAGCATGGCTGTCGGAGGAAGGAGTGTTCCCTGAGATGTGCGCGTGCCTGGTGTGAACAGGAGAGGCCAGCCTGCTGCAGTGTTGAAGACTTTGGCTTAAGAGCACCATCTCAGAGCGTGCCCACGTCTTTGTCCCCGCCTCCCCCTGTGTTCACAGGCGCCCAAGAAGGAGCTGCAGAATGGTGTCATCCGGGGCTACCAGATTGGCTACAGGGAGAACAGCCCTGGCAGCAATGGGCAGTACAGCATCGTGGAGATGAAGGCCACTGGGGACAGCGAGGTCTACACCCTGGACAACCTCAAGAAGTTTGCCCAGTATGGGGTGGTGGTCCAGGCCTTCAATCGGGCTGGCACTGGGCCCTCATCCAGTGAGATCAATGCCACCACCCTGGAGGATGGTGAGGGCTCCCACAGAGAGGAGGGCATAGAGACCCCAGCTATGGGCAGAGCCAGGGCTGCCAGGGAGGGCCTGTGGGTCCTTCCACATTCACCCGGGCCCCATCTTGGTCTGGGGTCCACACGGGCTCCCTGGGTCCCCTCCATCTCCTCCTGCCCATTGGTTCCATTCCGCACCAGGGCCTCTCAGTCCATTGACAGACTCTCTGTCCATCACCTGCTGATGCTCTGCCCCTCTGTTGGTCTGTTGGCCTATCTGAGCACTTGTCTGTCCACCTGTCTCTCCATCCATGCTTCTCCCTCTTCCCAGCACCCTAACCCATGTCTCTGACCCAAGCTCTTTCCTCTGCACCCTGGGTCCTGTTTCTCCTCCTTGCCAGCTTCTTGGGAAAAGGGCAGAAGCCAAGTTACCTTTGTATTCTAAGCTGAAACCTGTCCCCCATCTGTTTTAAGGACCCAAGATGAGACTGTAGAGTTAAGAAATCCCATCACCCATGTGGCAGAGGATTTAGAGCCCAATTATTTAGAACTTCATTCTTTGATGACTAGAGAGGACCCCAATCTGATTAGTAAATGGAGGGCCCAGTCTCTCCAGGGAGAGAGGGTTAGGAGGAAGCAGGAACACGCCTTCTCCCCAAGCACAGAGAAGACACCAGCTGGTACCCAAGCCTGCACTAGGTAGAGAGAGGAGAGGCGGCCTTCATGCCCCCAGAGATGGGGCCAGGCTGGTCACAGTGCCCCAAAGAGCAGAGCATTCTTCCAAGCTTCCTTCTTGATTCCCCAACCCAAAACTAGGGTCTGAGATTAAGACCCTCCATGGAGTCTGAGCCTGCCCACTCTGCCCCCAACAGAGGGACCACCTGCCCAAGAGCAGGAGCCATCGCCCCATGCTTGTCCGGACATCGCTAGAGAACTGTTCCTTAGATGAAGCAATGCCCCCCTCCCTCATCCTCTCTGCAAATGCAGCACCCTGGGGAGGTGGAGGCAGGACACCTTAGGTCAGAAACACTTGAGAGTAGGTTAGTCCATACTGGTGGTTCCTAACCTTGGCTACAAGTTGGAATTATCCAGGGAGCTTTCAAAATGCTGATGCCCAGGTGTCACCCCCAAGAGAGTCTCATTTCGGTGCTCGGGGGCACAGGCTGGGCTTTGAGATGGAGTACACTTCAATAGCCCCAGAGCACTGGGCCCCCGAGAAGACGGGAGGACACAAACAAGGGGAAAGGCACAGAGAAGCCCGGCAGAGGGCCCAGAGCTGCACTGCCCCCAGCCCCCCAGCCATGACCTGCACCATCCCCCTCGGCACCCCCCCCCCCGAGGTGCTGGCCACAGGTCTGGCTGGATTGAGGAAGATCAGCTTGTCACCTCTTAATACCGGCAGTATGAGCTCAGGCGGCACCCCAACACAGTGGTTCTCAACCCTGCGTGTGTGTGGGAACCTCCTGGAGGTCTGTCACATGCAGATCGCTGGGCCCCAGCCCCAGAGCTTCTGCTTCAGCAGATCTGGGGGCGGGGAGGGGGGGGCGCCAAGAATCCGTATTATAGCCCCAGCTACTCTGGAGGCTAAGGTGGGAGGATCACTTGAGCCCAGGAGTTCGAGGCCAGCCTGGGCACCATAGTGAGACCTCATCTCTTAAATAAAAAAAAAATTTCCATTTCTAGTAAGTTCCCAGGCAGCACCTTGGAAAGCCACAGCACAGCAGCTGTGTCCTTGTCCACAGAGGCTCATGGAGATTAAGTAACCTGTCCAGAATCTCCTCT
Source organism: Indri indri (assembly GCA_004363605.1). Taxonomy (NCBI): domain Eukaryota; kingdom Metazoa; phylum Chordata; class Mammalia; order Primates; family Indriidae; genus Indri; species Indri indri. Next base: position 32,727 of record RJWJ010002249.1, read on the forward strand.
CTAGTAAATAACAGAATCTGGAACAAAATCCAGGCCTGACCCTGAATCCTATACTCTTCCTGCTTCTCCCTGTGCTCATCCTTTTGCTTGGAGCAAGGCCGGATGCTTCGGGTGGCACGTCCCGGGGAGCAGCTGCCCTAGGCCAGGCCAGGCCACCCGACCTAACACTGAGCTCCGTCCACCGGGGGCTGTGCCAGGGACAAGCCAGGCCGGGCCGCCCTTGGCCTCCATCCGAACACCGCCTGCCTGGACTTGTCGGGGGGCCCTGGAATTTCCAACAGGGAGAGATCAGCATGGCTGCGGAGTCATTCTGAACACAAAGGAGGAGAGGGGAAGAAAGTTTCCAGCGGCATTTGCTCAGCAGTTTTTCATACTTAATTAAGGCCCTCGTTAGCCTGTCAGATCCTGATCGTTTCCTGGCAATATTAGCACTCCTCCTGGGGTATTCAAGGGCCCCTGCTTTAGCAATAGTGTCTTTTCCATAATTATATTACCTTCATTTTGTTCGAACAGGCGATCTGTATTAGTTTATTACACTGGGTCCCTAATTACATGGTGCTTATATTTTTACACCTAAGTAATATGAAACAATAATCATTCTCAAAGAGGATCGTTAGGATGATGTATTATCATTTAAATGCTCATAAAAATTAGAGTTGCCTCTTGTGGGGCAACGGGATCTAATTACCTTCCATCCAGCCTGTGCCTCTTTCTCCCACTCAGAGCAAAACAGACTGGGTCTTTTGCTTTGTCCCTGGCTCCTCAAAAGCCAGCAGGAAGTGCCACCCACATTCTCCCTACCTGAGGTGGGTCCTGGGGCCTGGTGTTCCCACTGTCTGTCATCTCAGAAAGGGCAGGCTGCACCAGGCGAAGCTGGGGACTGGGCCTCAGGTTCAATGCAAAGGGGGCTCTCGGAGGGAGAGGGTGGAAGGCAGGGTGGACCCCCGACATTGGACCCAGAGAGTGTTTTCCTGTTATCCCAGTCCTGTTGGCGTGTCTGTGTACAGGGGCAGGGACAGAGGTGGAACGAATGGTCTCTGAAGTCCTAAGGGTCTCTGTGGCAATGCTTCTCCCCTGCACCAGGGTTCATTGAGCTCCTCCTCCCCCCTTCAGCTTGGCACAAGGATGCAGGAGGCCCTAGAGACGGGCCATGGCTTAGACCCCCGGTCAGATGATGCAGAGGGGCTGGCAGCCATCAGAGAAGACAGAGAACTGCAGATACCCCTGGGGCCGGCTTGGTGGTCTTCCAGGTTCTGACGAGTCCGTGGGAATGGGATTCCCCTGGATTCCCAGGGGCTCCCGCCAGAGCTCATCACCTTCCCAGGATTTGACCAGAACCAGGAACTTGCTACCCAGAGAACAAGGAGCCAAAGTCTGCAAGGCTCTCTGTCTACCCCAGTCTCCGGGAAAGGACACGTGGTTCACTTCCCAGCTTCCCAGCCCTAGTTCTCAGGATTCTTGAGTCAGGAAGTCCCTCTACTTGTCTACCTGGATGTGCCTCTGGTTGGGCAGCAGGACCCAGCGTGGGGCATGTATTTTGTGCTGTCACTCCCGCCTCTGACTAACTGGACCCTTGGCTGTCGCCCCACCCCATGCAGTGCCCAGCCAGCCCCCCGAGAACGTCCGGGCCCTGTCCATCACGTCCGACGTGGCCGTCATCTCCTGGTCGGAGCCCCCACGCAGCACCCTCAATGGCGTCCTCAAAGGCTATCGGGTCATCTTCTGGTCTCTCTACGTGGATGGGGGTGAGTCTGCCGAGACTGATGGCTAGGTCTTCGATGAGAGGTGCAGGGTCGGCGGGGTCTGCTTCCTGGCTTAGAGACAGCATCTTCCCATGGGGTGCAGGTGGAGTGGAGTGGCCCCCATGCTCCACATGTGGAAGCCACAGAGGGGGATAATGGCTAGAAGGGCCAGGGGATGGTGAGGGAGGAATTGGGGTCCACTTGCACATGTCCACATTAGCCTGGGTCAGACCAGGGCATCTCTGGCAAGGGGCAAGAAGGAGACACCAGCCACTCTTAGACTACAGTAGGTTCGGGGAGTTATTTAGGGCACGATAGGGACATATTTGCTCTTCTAATTTAACACGCTGATATTAGCCCCTATGGCCCTATCAGCCAGGATGAGGCAACTGCAGAGCTTAGCAAAGAGAATGCTCCCAGAGGAGTGGGGGCCGGGGAGGAGCACCCGCCTGAAGGGCAGGAGAGGCAGCAGGGTCACCAGAACCAGGGAGAGCCTCCCTCGGCCAAGCCCCGCTGCAGCCAGGCACACACGAGGCGTGTCATTGTGCAGTGAGCTACCCGGGACCCAGAGACGGGGACACGCCGTGGAGCTGGGGGTCAGAATGGCAAGTGGAGAAACCCCCATACAGTGGCCCAACCTGTTAGGTGTCTTCATCATCCTGGGAGGTGCCGGTACAGACAGGTTTGGGTAGCCCCCCAGAAACACACCAGGCTCCTGCCCGCTGGCATACACAAAGACCTTCAAGTGACCGGCCGGTCTGTGTCCACACGAGCCCGGGACCCAGCATCCCAAACTGGAAATGTTCCACTGAAGGCCTTCCTCATCTCAACAGACCACAGGGGGTTACCATGAGTCTGCCTCCCGGCCCCCGCACCCTCTTCTTTCCCGGGGGACCTGGGAGCCCAGCTCACCTGTCCAGAGCTGCTACCATCCCTTCCCCACCTGGGTTCTGCTCTGCCCAGACCACTGCCAATAGGAAGTGTTTTCCCCACCACCGTCCCCACTGTGTCCTACAAAAAGCAGAGGCCTCTAGCTCTGAAGTTCTCTCAAGTTCTTTTGCTGTGAGATGCCACACCACACTGCTCAAAAGGAGACCTCACACATGCATATTTGTGCTGAACTGGGTAAAGGGTTTCCTTAGCTCAGCCTCCGGGGAAGCTATTGGCCTTGCTAATCTCCAGAGACCACCAGTACTGTTGGCCATGCTGCCTTCTTCCTGGCTCCAGCCTCCACGGTCTGCCCTGGTTTCTGACCTCCTAGGGAAGGAAGACCCTGCTGTTCAGGCCTCTGACACTCCTCCTGCACCGACCTGGAGTCCCTCACACTGGGCGTGGCTGTCTCACCCTCTGGCCCCTGGGAGACCGCTGCCTCCACAGGCCAGGCCCTCTGCCTTGGGCCTTTAGCCTGCACAGGGCCACCAGCGAGGTGCCGGAAGTGGGTCATCTCTCCAAGGCCAGTCCTCAGACAGTGTCTGGGCCTGTCTTTCTGAAAGCCCAGTAGTCCCAGTGGGAGGCTCAGGACTCTGTCTCTTTTCCTTATTCTACGACCCTGGCCCTCCCATGGGGCCCTCTCCCTAAGCTCCTGTTTGGAGCCTACAAGAAGTTCCTTGGCAGAGCAGGGATGATCGGTCCTCACTGAGCCTGAAGAATGGCCCGGCACTTCCTGGCTGAGGCTATCAGCTCCACCAGCCTGGCCCCGGTTCTCTGAGCAGGATTTTGCAGGGAATGGGTGGGTGTCTTCAGTGGTGGGAAGAAGACGGATGGGTTACATAGCCCCTTATACTGAGAGCCAGGGTGCCAGCCTAGGAGCAGTCAGAGGCAGGGGAGGCAACCTCAGCCAGTCACGACTCACCCCCAGGTTGACACACTGCCCAGGGAGGCCCCACAGCCCAAGGAGGGGCTGGGCAGCAGGAGGAATGGCCTGGGCTCCGCTCCAGGTCCAGGCCACCCAGGTGTCTCACATGGGAAGAGGGTTGGGTGGCAGAGGGGAGAAATGAAAATGTTCCAAAGGGTGAGTATCAAGCTGAAGTTGGTACAAGGTCAACCAGAGGCCAGGGCCAGGCCAGCATACATGCCTGGCCCTTTATTGGGCCACTTAGAGAGAGACACAGCCTGGGGTGGTGGCCCACACCTGCTCCCAGGTACTTTGAGGGGGAGCACCATCCAGTCCTGGCCGCCATGGAGTCCGGCTCTAAGCCAGTGGGGCAGGTGCAAGTGGAGCCCAGGCCGATAGGCAGCCGCAGGGGCCATGGCCGGGCAGGGCTGGGCCAACCTCAGAGGCTGCTTGTCTCCGGCAGAGTGGGGCGAGATGCAGAACATCACCACCACGCGGGAGCGGGTGGAGCTGCGGGGCATGGAGAAGTTCACCAACTACAGTGTGCAGGTGCTCGCCTACACCCAGGCCGGGGACGGCGTGCGCAGCAGCGTGCTCTACATCCAGACCAAGGAGGACGGTGAGTCCAGGCCTCCCCTCCGGACAGGCTACCCTTGACCTGCCTCACGGCCCATCCCCCAACCCCAGCTGAGGAGTAAGGGTGAGAGCAGGGTACCATCCTTTCTCCTGTCCCTTTGAGCCACTGTAGAGTGACTTTGAAGGCTTTGGGGTCCTGCTTTGGGGAGGACATAGATCCTCGTAGGTTGTGGTGAAATGCTCTAGGATTCCCACATAAGCATATAAGCAACTGTAAACCCCACGCATGCGCACACACACCCATAGGCACACCCCTGCAGCACTGAGTCAGAGGCCAGATCAATCCTCCTCCCACCCCTGCCCCAAAGGCATCCTTTCTGTGGCATCTGCTCCCCTGCAAGGTTCAGTGGTTTCCTCTGGATACAGGTGTTGGGGCTGGGGACAGCAGGAGTGTCACTCAGCACATCTTGGCTCAGGGACTTGGCGATCACCCGACAGAGGCCCCAGTACAGGCCAGGCCCTGGACTCCCAAGGAGAGGAAGGGGTTGCGCCTCCATTTGGAGCTACATGATCTCGACGCCCTTCTCCTGGGGCAGAACTGGAGAAAACTCAGAGATTGGGGGCCACAGTCAAGTAAGGGCAGGGAAGGAGGCAGGCTGGGAGCAGAGCGGACCCAGGAGGGAGCAGGTCAGGGGAAGGACTTCCACCCAGGCCTGGAGCCACGCTACTCCAGGGGCACCGTTTCTGCAGAACACCACACCCGGGGGACACTGTGTGTGAACAGTGCGCAACCCTGGGCTCCTGCTTCCAGCCCCTCCATTTTCTTCCCCACCCCGCGCAAACCCCATCACTCAGCTGTTTCCTAAGTGAACGTCCTGAGCCAGGTGCTCTGTCGTTGGAAGGAGAGGTTTGCGCGAAGAGTGGCTGGTGCACAACGGGCACTGAGACGGTAGCCCTTGTTGGCTTCCTTCCCACTCAGCCTGTTTTCTCAAGGGATATAGAGACCCAGGGTCTAGGTCCTACCCAAACAATTTGTCAGAAGGTGCTGGAAAAGCAGCAACTCAGGAGAAGCTGCCAGTGCAGCCCAGCGCCCGGCGACTGGACCGGCTCCCAGCTTGGCTTAATCTCCCACCTCGCCCAAATCCCCCCGCCCTTTAAGCTCTGAGCACTTCAATATTTACCAACCTGCCTGCCCTACTTCTCCTGTCATTAATCCTCCCATCACGGCTTCCTGGGACAGCTCTGGGCAGAGCCACCTGCTCTCGCGTGGAGACCGAGCTGAGATGGCGCCCAGAACCTGGTCCCATCTGAGGTCTCAGGGCCACACTCAGGTACCTAACTGGCCTCCAGCAGTGAACCACTGGGCCCCAGCCTTCCTCTTGCCCCTATTCTGAGGCAAGGCTGAGCCATCAGCACCAGGACATGTTTTACTGCCCAAGGTGAGGCCCTGCGAGGGAACCCAGAGGTCCAGGAACACCATCCCTCCCTGCAGGGAGCCTTTGGCCCTCACCCAGAGCCACTTATGGAGCCACACGTGAGAAGGCACATTACAGGAGCCAGGCCCAGGGAGGCACCGCCCCTCACCTTCAGCGTGGAAAAGGCACTGTATCTACATCAGAAGCGCGTGCCCCACCCCTGGCATTTGCGGGCAAGTCACTTAGGCCCCCCTCAACCTCAGTTTCCTCATGATAAAACAGGGAGAGTGATATGTCATCAAGTCGTTGTAAGAAGCAAGATAATGACCGGATGCAGTGGGTCACGCCTGTAGTCCTAGCACTTTGGGAGACCAAAGCAGGAGGATCGCTTGAGGCCAGGAGTTGAAGAACAGCCTGAGCAACATAGCAAGACCCCACCTCTACAAAAAAATTAAAATTAGCCGGGCATGGTGGCACACACCTGTAGTCCCAGCTTCTCAGGGAGCTGAGGCAGGAGGATCACTTGAGCCCAGGAGCCTGAGGTTGCAGTGAGCTATGATGATGCCACTGCACTCCTGCCTGGACAACAGAGTGAGACCCTGTCTCAACAAAACAAAAAAAGGAAGCAGCAAGATAACTATGAAATCTTTTCTAAAATGTCCAGTACTAGCAAACGGTAGTTGCTTTACAGCTACTGAGAAAGGACTGCTTCAGATGGGGGTATCAGTGTCTCCAAGGGGAAGCCTAGGCCCAAAGAACCTCATGTCAGATAAAGTCTCATCCAGAACAGCAGTCATGACCTAACGTGTGTGTGATGTGCTGTCATAACATGATTAAACCTTCCCAATAGCCCTGTGAGGTAGGTATTATTTCCATTTTACAGGTGAGAAAACTGAGGCCTCAAGAGCTAAAGCTACTTTCCAAATGCCCCTGAGCTAATAGGTGGCAAATCCAGGCTTTCCTGTCTCCACAGCCTCTGTACCTCCCACCCCACTACATATCTGTTGGGAAGCTTTTGGTTGTGAGTAACAGAAAGCCTGACCAAAACAGATTTAAGCACGTAACAGGCAGTCCTGCGTAGGGCAGCTCCCGGGCTGCTTAAGTCAGTGGCTCCCTCCTCTCTCCTCTGCCATCCTCAGCACGTCCCCCTCGATTTCCAGATGGCTGCAGCCCCAGGCATCGCTGGACAGAGTGCAGAGTGAGGAGAGGCAGTCTCTGCTGTGGGCATGTCTCTCCTGGAGTGACAGAAACCTTTCGCAGAACTCCCCTCAGTCGACTTGCCCTTATCTCCCATTGGCCAGAATGGGGCCACATGCCTCTTGCTAAGCCAATCACCAAAAGGGAAATGGACTTATCATAGCCGACTCCCCCCAAGCACCATGGTACCCTCTGGCATAAGTGATAACGAAAGCTGAAGTGTGGAGGAGCATGGGGACCTCCACAGAGGTGAGGTTCTGTCTGCAAGGAGTAGGAAGGAATGGCAGGGGCAGGCAGCCCACTCTGCCTGTCCACACAGCCACCCTTGCTCCAGCAAGCTCTCCCCTCTGTAGGTGGAAGTTACTAAGTCATTACTCAGTTGGCGTGGAAAGCAGACAGGTCTGTGTTCCAAAATTCCAGCCCTGCTGTGGGAGCTTGGACAAATATCCTAATCTGAAGACACTGTGACCCCTTTCCAAAGGGAAAAAATTATCAGGAAATTTAGAGAAAAGCAAAAGAAATAGAAAGACAAATGCAGACATATAAAGTCGAGTTCATTCACTAAGTCCAGATCTCTTAGTCCAAGCTGGGTTTCAGGCTGGCTTGGCTGGACTCCGTCCCTGAGCTACAAAGCCTCTTGCCCACTCCTCGCCCGCCCTGCGAATGCCCAGCCTAGCCGCATGGCCTCCCGGTGCACAGCGGAGTAGGATTTTAGACCACTTTAAAGATCTTTAACTGAGGAAGAGGTACGACCAGACCCGTGTTTTAGGAAGTTAACTCTCGTTACCTTTGCATGCAGGGGTGGGGGAGCAAGAACTAGTGTGACAGAGCCCCGTTAGAACCTGTCCAGGCAGAGATGAGGAAGTTTGGTACCAGGGCAGCAGCAGTGAGGGTGAAGAGGAGTGTACAAGTTTAGAGAAACAGATCAGACGAGTCCCACCTCCAGCAGTGGCAAATGAGGTGACTCAAACCCACTTTCCTTGCTGAGGACAGCCAGGAAATCTGGATAACACAGCATTCAAAACACTTGCTCGAAGGTATCAGAGAGCTGGCAGGAGAGTGAAGAATCACTGGGCAAGAATCTAAGGGAAAATAGAGGCCCAGGAGGTGAGCCTGGCATTTGGAATAGCTCTTTTTCTCTGGGGGCATGTGCTGAATCTGGCGGCAGTGGCGGAGAAGCTGACCAGTACTGGAAAGACATGGATTGGGGGTCAGGCCTGCCAGGGTGTGTAGATCTGTCTGGTGAATCCCCCTCACTTTGAGTTGAAGGAGTGAAAGTGGATCAAAAGTAGACAGCTCACCTTCAGATCACCTCAGTCCTGGACCCCAGATTGCTAGTGTCCAGAATGCCCCTGCCTTTCAGAAGCAAATATGAATCCTCTCTACAGGAAGATAATATCATCTGAGGCCTCAAATTATTTCTACAAACAATTTTGCAAATGCTGTGTCTGGCATACAATAAAAAATAATGGGGAAAACATGAACAAAAGCCAGAAGGAAAGAAAAAAAAAAAAGACAAGAGAAACACATTCACAAGAGTTTCAAACATGGACTTTAAGATAATTATGCTTGACAAGATTGAAAATTTCAGAGAATTGAAACTACCAAACGGAAAATCCAGGGGTAAAAACTACTAATACCTGAAATTAAGAACTCAGTAGGTGGGTTTAATAACACATTAGACATAGCTGAAGAGAAAACTAGTGAATTGGAAGATAGGCTAGAAGAATATCCAGATGAAGCACAGAAAGACAAATGGATGGAAAATTTTAAAAAGCATGTAAGAGACATAGAGAAGTGACCTTAAACTTTAATATGTATACAAATCACTTGGGATTCATGTTAAAATTCAGATTGTGACTTGGTAGGTCTAGGGTGGAACCTGAGATTTTGCATTTCTAACATGCTCCCAGGTGACGCTGCTGCTGATCCATGGACCACATACTGAGTATCAAGGACATAGAGGATGCAGTGAGAGGAAATCCCAGAGAAGAGGAGAAAAAGAACAGGACGGAAGAGAAAATGTATGAAAATGGTTCAGAACTGATGAAAGATATCAAGCCACAAATTCAAGAATCTCCATAGACAACAAATTAAAGAAATCCACACCTAAGCACATCATAATAAAGCTGCTAAAAAAGCAAAGAGGGAGATAAATCTTAAAAGCAACAAAAGGGAAAAAGACTGATTACCTTCAAAGGAGCAACAATAAGATTGTCAGTTAACTTGTCAGAAACAATGGAAGCCAGACAACAATACAATGGTATATTTAAAGTATGTAAGGAAAATAGTTATCAACCTATGGTTTGATGCCTAGCAAAACTATTCTTCAAGATTAAGGTGAAATAAAGATTTTTTTTCAGACAAACGAAACCGAGAGAATTTATCACCAACATACCTGTCCCAGAAAAAGATTAGAGAGTATTCTTAAACTAGAACGAAAATGATCCCAAGTGGAAGCTCAGTGATGTCGCAATGAGGGCAGGGCAATTAAATGGTAAACATATGGGTAAATCTAAATTAATAATGACTGCACAAAATACAGATGATGAATACACAGAATTAAAATACACAACAATGGCATGTAAATTGGGAGAGGGTAGATGAAAGTTCTAAGATCCTTGCATTGTCTGAGAAGAAAAGTGCCAGTTGATATTGGACTTCGGTAAGACAAAGATTCATATTGTAATATGTAATCACTAAACATAGTGAAAGGCTATATTACAATCAAGCTAATAGAGGGAGGAAAATAGAATATTTTTAAAATAATGGACATGCTTGAAGCTTTGACTCAGGTGGGGCAAAGGCAATATACGTAACCTAAACATCTGTACCCCTATAATATGCTGAAATAAAAAATAAAATAATCCAAAAGAAGACACAAAAGGAAAGAAAAAGGAAAATAATAATAAGTGGGATAAATAGAAAGTCTTTAGTAAGATGGTATATTTAAACCCAAATCTAGGTGGGGAGCAGTGGCTCACACCTATAATCCCAGCACTCTGGGAGGACGAAGCAGGAGCAACTCTTGAGGCCAGAAGTTGAAGGGCAATATAGCAAGACCCCATCTCTACAAAAAATAAAATAAAATAAGTTAGCTAGTGTGGTGGTGTACCTATAGTCCTAGCTATTTGGAAGGCTGAGACAGGAGGATTGCTGGAGCCCAGGCTGCAGTAAGCTATGATTGTGCCACTGCACTCCAGCCTGGGCAACAGAGCAAGCACCTGTCTCTAAAAGTAAATAAGTTTATTAACTAATTTAATTAAATAAATAAAAATTTAAAAGATTATTTCAGTAATTGCATTAAAGATAAATTGATTAAATTCTCCAATTAAAAAATAAAGATTGTCAGACAGGCTAACAAAAAACAAAACCCAAATATCTGTTGTTTACAGGAGTCGTCTAAAACATAAGGGTATAGATTCAACCTGAAAGAATGGAAACAAAGACATATCATGTTACCATGCAAACTAATAGAAAACAATATTAATATCAGACATAGTATACATTAGGCAAAAATCATCATTAGAGATAAGGCAGACACTCTGTTGTGATGAAAGACTAATGTATCAGGCAAGTAAAATAATTTTAAATTTGTATGCACCTAATAACATAACCTCAAAATGTATAAAAACAAAAACTGATGAACTACAAGGAGAAATAGACAAATCCATAATCACAGTGGAGGATTTTAACACACTTCTCTCAATAACTAATAGAAAAAAGCATGCAAGAACAGAGTTGAGCACTACAACCAGCGCACTTACCCCCATGGCCATCATAGACTCTGGTACCCCACAGCTTCGGAGACGCCTCACAGAGGTGGAACCGCAGGGCTGTAGCAGGGGGGACAGGACACGTCAAGGATGGTTCCCAGCTCCTGGGCTCAGGCCCCTGGATGGATGAAGATACTGTATCTAGTTATTTTATTTAGCTCCAAATTATTGACCACTTACTAGAAAAAAAATTGAGACAGGTGCCATAAGCTGAGAGTTGGGAGAGGGAATGTGATAATATTAATTGTTACCGTTTGTTGAGTGTCTTCTATGTGGTAGGCACCGTGCCAGGTGCTTTATTTTAATTAGCACTAACTCTCACAATAGCCTTTTAATGTGGTTATTATTTCCATTGTTTAGGTGGGGAAACTGAGGCTCAGAGAGGTAAAATCCATTGAATAGGATACTGTCACTATCCTCAAAGGAGCATAAAAGCTCCCAAGGAGGGGAGACAAGTACACAGCCATACATTGAGGAGGTGAGGATGGGGCGTGTGAGCTGAGAATAGGAAGCTTCTAGTCTCTCAGACAGAGTCCTGCGGTCCCAGGAAGGCGAGGCAGGCCCAGAGATGGGGACGGGGAGCTCGGAGTCCACGTAAGTTGAGATCCATGCAGGATGGATTTCCTAGTCACTCCTAAGGCAGACCTTCCTCCAGGAAGGGCCTAGCCGGCATCCCAAGGGCAGTGCCCTGGGCCCCTGCCAGGAAACAGGCTGCAGTCCCAGCCTTAAGGAACTCAGGGGACCAGTGCCAGTGTGGTTTTTTTCCCTAAATACAGGTTTCTAGTTAGTAAGGGCGCTGGGGCAGCGGGGCAGGGGTTAAGATCACAGTATCAAGATGAATTCCTCATGGGTTCTGCTTCTCTCTTGCCCGTCCTAAGTCCTTGGTTCTGGCCAGACAGCTCTGAAGCTGGCCATGCTGAGGGCCTCCATTTAAGAGACTTTGTTAGGCCGGGCGTGGCGGCTCACGCCTGTAATCCTAGCTCTCTGGGAGGCCGAGGCAGGCGGATTGTTTGAGCTCAGGAGTTCGAGACCAGCCTGAGCAACAGCGAGACCCCATCTCTACTAAAAATAGAAAGAAATTAATCGGCCAACTAAAAATATATAGAAAAAATTAGCCGGGCATGGTGGCGCATGCCTGTAGTCCCAGCTACTCGGGAGGCTGAGGCAGAAGGATCACTTGAGCCCAGGAGTCTGAGGTTGCTGTGAGCTAGGATGACACCACGGCACTCACTCTAGCCCTGGCAAAAAGAGTGAGACTCTGTCTCAAAAAAATAAATAAATAAATAAGAGACTTTGTCGCAAGCCCAGAATGATCCCCTTTCTCCTCCCACCTGCTTATCGTGCTGGACCCTGCCCCCTTTAAACCACAGCTAAGGACACCACCTCCAGGAAGTTCTCCCAGACTGATCTGCCACCCTCTCCCCACTCTCATTCTTTCCCATAGGCTATGCTCCTCCTTTCTCTAAACTGACCAAGACTTCTCCCTGCTCAGTTCCAGGTCCCCCTGCTGGCATCAAAGCTGTCCCTTCATCAGCTAGCAGTGTGGTCGTGTCTTGGCTCCCTCCTACCAAGCCCAACGGGGTGATCCGCAAGTACACCATCTTCTGTTCCAGCCCGGGGTCTGGCCAGCCGGTAAGTGAATCCAGGGCCAAACGACAAGGGGGACAGGAGAAAAGAAACCTTGTAAATCACCCGGCTTCCAGGCCAAACCCTGAGGCTACGTGTATCTGAGCTTCTACCTGGATTCATAGATAAAAATGGGGACTGGTCACCCCAGAGTGGCTGAAGCCCTACCCAGTGTCCATCTTGGGTCAGCCGTCTGTTGCAGAGGCTGCAAGATTGTCACAAGGCCTTGGAGATCCTTTGGGTCAGGGGGTCATGAGCATGCAGCCAGGGGGAGCAGGAGGCTAGCCTCAGCTCCTCTGGTCTGGCTGGCTCCCTTCCTAGCTCCCAGGAGGCCCCAAGGCTGCTGACTGGGCACTCCCTGGTCTATGGCCTCTGGGAATGAATCGTCTTTCAGCATGTCAGTCTGGCCTTGGAGCTCTGCCCTGAGTGAGCACCTCAGCATGGAGCCGGCAGAAGTGGGGAGGAGAGATGGGGGACAGCATCTCTCTCTGGGCCTGGGCCTGGGCCCCGGAGAAGGGAGAGGACTGAGAGGCTGCAACATCCACCCGAACCCTGGTAGCAGAGGGGCAGCCCCAGGGTGGGACCCAGCACAAGCGACTAGCCCTGGCCCCTCCGCTGAGTGCTCAGAGGGGGCCCACAGAGCAGGAAGAGAGGATGCACCCATGTCCCACAATATGCCTCTTTCATTGCCCCCAGCCACTCAGTCACAGAGTCCTGCTGAGTGACTACTGTGGACCCTGCCTGTACAAAGGGCTTCCTGTCTAGTGGAGCACGTAAGAAGTGGCACTGTCAGGGAGCTGTCACCAGGGCTGGGGGAGCAGGGAGCAGGAGCAGGAGGCAGGCTTCTCCCCGAGTCAACAACTGGCCATCAGCCCGAGCCTCTGCGGAGAGCTCTTGGCCGCCAAGAAAGCCACCCTGAAATTGCTCGGTAACTGTGCTGTCATCTCCTCCTACACCCTCTGCTTTCCCGTGGTCTTTCTGAATTACCCTCTGGGTGGTAGGTGGCCCAGCTCCCACCCAGTGAGACCAGAGTTCTGTCACCAGAGCGGAAAGCCCACTGACCCCCTCCCGCCTCTCCATCCTCATACGCGGCAAAGTGCACGTGTCGTAACTGTGCCGCTCCGTGAATTTACACAACCAGCCCAGGCAGCAGCACCCAAAGCACGGAACAAGACATAGCGATATCCCGGAAGACACCTTGCACCCTGCCATTCCCTGCCTGCCCCTGTGCCCTGGCAACCACCATCCTGACTTCAACGGCAAAGATTCGTGCCACCTCTTTTCACACTTTGTATGCATGGAGTCATACCACTTGTCCGGCTTCTTCTACTCAACATTATTTTGAATTTGTGAATTTCATCCACACTTTCATCGCGCATTCTCACTTCTGCGCAGTTGTTCATCACGTGTATGTATTACCATGACTCATCTATTGCGCTATCCGTTGACATCCATTGATCGAAGGCTTTGTGGTAGTTTTCAGTTGGGAGCTATTCAAATGGTGCCGCTGTGCACATTCTTGTGTGTGTCTCTTGGCGTTTGTGTACGTGCATTTCTCTTGGGCGTACACCGAGGACAGGAATTGCTGGGGCGCAGGGTCTGCAGATGTTTGCTGAGAACACCCTGCCATTGCTGGGTACTTGTGCCAGTCGCACCCTTGCTCACGGGGGAGAAGAGTTCCAGTCACTCCGCAACCGCGCAGACACGTGGTGTGTTTTCCAGTCAGTGTTTTCAGCCATATCTTCTGCCCGCTTTCCCCTCTCCCCCCGTTCACCCCCAAACCCTAACATTCTAGGCTCTTTTGACACTAAGCTTTTCACCGTGCTGGACACCCACTGTGCCTTTTCACACCTGCGCACCTTCCCTTCCCTCCTCTGTCACACACTGAGAGCGTGAGACAGCAATTCCTGGTCATGTGTCTGCCTCCCGCACTGGCCTCTGATGCCCCATGAGGACAGGCGCAGCACCTTTTCATCTTTGGGTCCCCAAGCTGCCGAGCACTGAGCCTGGAACATCACGGTCACTGAATACATGTCCGATGAACTAATAAGGAGCAGCCTGGCAACTGTATAGCCTTAGACACTGGGCGACTTTCATTTCCTTCTCTGGTGGGAGAGGGTAGTCATTCTCCAGCTTGGGCTTTTGCACTCGTTTCCTCCTCTGATGCTGGAGTCTTTCACAAGGATTGGTGTCGGCGAGCCTAGCCTCCTCATTAACTCGGGCTTCAGGAGGCCCCAGTCGAGTGGCTGCAGACTCCTCTGCCAAGCCCCAGAACAGAGCTCCTGGTCCCCACCCCCTCCCCCTGCTGCTGCAGATACTGGGACCCTCCCTCCATCCTCTTTGTGTCCTGAGCATACAGGAAGCCCCTCTCTCCTGGGGAGATTCCCATCAGACGGTGTCATACAAGGTTTCCTGGTGTGATGGGAACTTTGGTTCGGCCATGTTGAGGGAGACTGGGGACAAGGGGAGAGGAGCGGGGCTGAACTTAGTGGGGAACCTGGGGACCTAACCACCATGTGTGACATTATCACTGTACACAGATATATTCCAAATTCCAAAAGTTTGCATAACAAACTCATTTATGAAAGACAGCCCTGGGAGGGGATCCCAGTGGTGAGGGCACACTGGGTGACAATGCAAAACCACGGGTATGAGCGCGGGGTTGGAGGCGAATGCCTGATGCTGAGTGTGTTCAGAGTGCTGGCGGGAGCGTGTGAATGTGTACGTGTGCAATCCTTAGAACAGGAGTGCGCGTGGCATTGGCACTTGGGGAGTTACCCCCTGGGGGCGGTCACAGCTACATTGAGTCCTGGTAGAAATTTTGCCAAATACTTTAATACATTTGTTGCTGTCCTCTGATTATAAAAATAATGCAATTTTATTATAGAAAATCCTGTAGGATATATAAAAGAATAAAGAGGAAAGTAAAAATTACTTGTACTTTCACTCCTTAAAGATAAACGCTGGTGAGGTTTTGGTACATAGCCTTCCAGTCTTTGATCTGTACATATCTTATGGGTTGTTTGGGTCTCTTTTTTAACAAAAATCAAATAAAATTTTGCATAATGTTATGTATCTGCTTTTTTCATGTAATACGTGTAGGTGCTTTCCTATACCACCAAATAGTCTTCTAAAAACCATGACCTATAACATAAACATGGCCGTTTATACATAATCTATTCAACCAGTCCCCCGTTATTCTATATTTAATGTCTCTTTCAAATTTTCACCATTATACGTAATGCTTCAGTGAACATTCTTTGCAAGTCTTTCTGCACATATTTCAGTATTTTCTAGGGTAAATTTCTGTAGGAATGCCTGAGTCACAAAGAATGTGAATATTCTTAAGGTTTTGCACACACATTTACAAAATGTCCTTCAGAAAGTTTGCACAAGTTTATTTTTACACCAGTCGTATGTTGGTATGAACCAGCAGCATTGTCCTTTGTACCTGTGCTGATCCCAGGTTCATTTTTGTTTTGTTTTGCTTTGTTTTTATTTTTTTCAGTTGGATTTTTTAAAAATGTATCTTATTTTAAATTGCTTTTCTTTGATTACTAGCTAGGTGGATTATTTTTATATGTTTATTGACCATATTTTTCTTCTTTGGGTAATTGTCAATTCATGTACTTTGTCCATTTTTCTATTTGCATTTCTCATGCTTTTCTTACTGACTCATAAGTGCTCTTCACATATTAAGGATGATATCCACTTTCTATCATATAAGTTGCAAGTATCTGCCAGTTCATTGCTTACCTCTTGATTCTATATTTGATGTACCATAGTTTTTTTATAGAATTCAAATTTATCAATCATTTTCATTTATGAGTTTTGCCTTTATTTTTATGATTAGACAAACAGAATTTACCTATAGATTCTTCTTTCATAGTTTGCCTTTTTTCAAAAACTTTGATCCATTGGGACTTTATTTGGGGATATGACTATGTGCTTTTGAAGATGATTTCAGGAGATTCATGGGGAGTCCAGGTTAAAGAAAGGCACCCAGGATCTGGGTAAGATGCTAATACCTTCAAGGGGAAGCCAAACTTTCCTGCCCTCTGTAGGCACAGATGTACACTCTGGTACACGCTGACACACACAAGCAAGTAGACTCAACTTTTCTCCACACATGCACGTGCATGCCTACATAGGCACGCGTGCGCGCGCGCGCGCACACACACACACACACACATTCCTCTATCCTCACCAAAATTAAGGCCAGAGAAGAACAAGTCCCAGTTTACAAAGGACTTGTACACCCCTTGCTTCACTGTGCCTCACAGTCCCCACACAGGGTAGACAGAGCTATATTGCTTTGCTAGTTTGCAGGAGAGAAAACTGAGGCCCCAGAAACCATCGGTGACACTATAGGTCGTATGCTTAGTAAGAAGGGCAGGCAGGTGTCGAAGCTACTACACCACCCTAGACCTCATGCGCACATATGAACTATAGATATGCACACCCGTCCTCGAAGTGCTGCAGCCTGAAAGAGCTCCCCAACTACCAGGGCTCAGGATGGCTCTGCCCCTGTTCCCAGCAGGGGCCTCTTGGGTTCAATGCCAGACTCCCACAATGGTGGCAGGAGGAAGAGTCTGCCAGGAAGCTCTGTATGTGTTGCAGAGATGCCTGCGCCTTCTCCCTAACATTTCCCTGCAGACAGCCTGGGGCCAAAAAGCATGTTTTCTCCTATTTTAAGTCATTGGGCCCCTCCGCCCTCCTATGGGGCATGGAGAAGGTACCTCTGTGGCCCCATGTCTATCTGGAGGTCTGTCCCCTGGCACATGTGTGCATGCATATCTGCATGTCTATGTGTGTGAGCGTGTGTGTGCAAGATCCCGTGACTGCGGAGATAACTAATTATTAGCTCCCTCTGGCCTCGGGGCCCCCCATCTGTTCCACGGCTGCTCCCCCTCCCTGGACTTCCACTCTGATTTCAAAGGGGCCCCGGTGCCGTCCTCCTCTCCCTACCCTGAGGCTGACAAAAAATAAAATAAAATGAAAGTCAGCCCCATCCCGCCTGTACCAGGGAAGAGGCTGACAGGAGGTCTGCAAACTAGCGCTTATCAAAAGCTCCTTCTCAAATTCATTTCAATATCTGAGCCTCTGGTTTCCAAGGCAACATAATCTTTTCATCAAAGCAACTGGTAAAACCACTGGGATCTGATATTGTTTTGTTGGCAACTTGTCAAAACTGTCATTTTGTTAAAAAAAATTTATAGATTTATATAACCTACAAATATATATGGCGATCCATACCACTAATAATCATTAATAAAGTGCTGCCCAGCAAAGCTTTCACGGTTCCCCTCCCGCCCCTTCCTCCCCCACGGGCTTGCTGCCTGCCGCTGCAGAAGGAAGGAGTGGTAATTAGACGGCAGGGCTGGGAGGTGGCTGAGCCGGGGACAGGCCGGGGGAGCCTGTCTACAACCCTAATAAGGCAGAGGCAGTAATTTAGCTTCTTCCCAAAGACTCTTTCATTTCTCAGGGTTTTCCTGGGACCCTCCCTCCCCCATTCTCCCTTCTCCTGACACCTCCGCCTGCCCCGCCGCATCTCTCACCCAAAACTTTCACATTCCATGGCCTGAAGCCAAAGTTACCAAAGAGGGAAACTGAGGCTGGCCCAGCAACACTGCAGAGCAGGCCTATCAGCTCACAGGGGCCAAGCCCAGTGCAAACTGTCCAGTCCTGGTTCAAAACTTGGAGCGCGCAAGCTGGACGGACCCTGCCTCTCCCACCGACCGGCCATCCCCTCCCCCGAGCCCAGGGCGCCGAGGACGACTTGGACGCTGGAGTCCTGGGGCAGTTCTGTTTCTTAGGGTCCCTTCACCTCTGCCCCGCAGGCTCCCAGCGAGTACGAGACGAGTCCGGAGCAGCTCTTCTACCGGATCGCCCACCTTAACCGCGGGCAGCAGTACCTGCTGTGGGTGGCCGCCGTCACCTCCGCCGGCCGGGGCAACAGCAGCGAGAAGGTCACCATCGAGCCAGCCGGCAAGGGTGAGAAGCCCGCGGCCAGGGCAGAGGCACAGGCGCTCACAAAAGCTCCCTTCCAGAATTCTGGTCCCCCCTTAGGGGCTCTCTCCCCTCCGCTCTGTGCCCTGGCTGTGAGGAGCTGGCCACTCGCCTCCCGCCCGCGTCTCCCAACACTGGGCCTCTGCTGCCCCCTGACTCCGGGAGCCCTCACAGCAGGCTGCAGCCAGCCCCGTGTCCCGGCGGGTGGGCTTCGTGCCCCTCATCCTGCTCCAAACCCTACTCTCGGCTTGAAAGACTCAAGCCGAGGAGTCGCCCCCACCCCCGAGCCAAGCCGAGCAGCCGAGGCTCATGGGCAGCCCCCGTGCAGAGGCCTAGACCCCTGGGACACAGGCGGTTCCAGGCGCTGCTGATTCCTGCAACCGACCGCAGACGTGCAGAGCGCCCCCATGAAGGAAGAGAGTGAGACCTTCTTAGTAGTGCCTCCCCCATCCCTGACCTGGACAAGAGTGTGGTGTGGGGGTGCACCCCCGCTTTTCACAGGAATAACAGCTCTAGGGCCTCACCTTGCACAGGCGGAGCTGCCTGGCTGAGCCTGTCCTGAACCAGGGTGTAGGAACTGGCCACAACCAGCCCAGGACTGTAGGTCCTCTACTGGCCTCTGGGCCTCCCTGGGCCCTTCCTCTCGCCCTGTCTCCTCCCCCCGCCACTACTGACCCCGCTAGCTCTCTAGCCCTGGGGTCCCAGGGCCCAGACTGACGAGGAGGGGTGTGCCTGCTCAGCCCAGCCACCCTTCCTGGGGTGACTCGAGCTTCCCTCGGCTCAGACACAAGAGCGTCAGCCCTGCTCTGCCAGCAGGGTGTGTTGCCCATTCCGCAGTTGAGCGAGCTGCGACGGGAGTGGGCAAAGACAGCTGAGAAGGGGTGGGCTAGCTCTGCCAGCTCCGGGTCAAGGCTCTGTTCACACAGCCTCAGCACCACTACCCGCCTTCCTCCCCGGTGCTACCAACCCCTCCTTCCTTCCTCCTGGACACTACCAGCCCCTTCTCCTAGAGCCTGCGGCCCCAGGTCTGAGGACCTGGGCATCTTGACAGAAGGCTGGTCCCTCTCCTGTGGGCGTTAAATAGGACACGTTCCCAGACAGCTTGGTACTTCCTAGAATGCCTTCCCCTCACAGCTGCCCCGAGAGGCAGGACGGACAAGCACTGCTGTCCCCGTGCACACACTGGCACCCATGCACACACACGCTAGACACGCAGAGTTCAGGGAGCCAACCCCAGCCCGTGGCAGGACCAGGTCTGGAGCCTGGTCTCTGGAGAACCTCAAACTCTGCCCAGGCCCCCCGAGATGCCCCTTGTGGAGGCCCCTCTGCCCGGCCAGTCTGTCTGGCCCCAGCAGCCCTTCTCCCTCCCCGCGGCAGCCCCCAGACCTCCCTGCTCTAAGCCCCGTCGCCTCCATGCCTGCACCCCAGCCTCCCAGCTGCTGTCTCACCCACCTCACACTGTCCCTCCAAGAAGGGCCCCGGCTCCGTGGGCCCCCTCTGACCCTCCAAGGCACTTGGGCACTTGGTTCTTTAAGTCCAGGCCTGAGAAGGATTGCTTGAGCCCAAGAGTCCGAGGCTGCAGTGAGCTATGATCATGCCACTGCACTCCAGCCTGGGTGACAGACAGAGTGAGACCCTCTCTTTAGAAAAAGCCTCCAATTCCAGGAGCCTTCCCTGGCCAACACCTCCACCACTCACTTAGCAGGCAGAGTTCATTCCTCCTCCTCTGTGCTCCCTGGTTACTTGTACCTACTCCCACCATAGCATTTTGCACCCTGGAATGACTTTTACCGTGTCTGTCTCCCGCTTAGACATCTTGAGGACAGGGAATAGATCTTATTCATGTTTTGAACCTCAGAGCCTCATGTGATACCTGGTCCTTGAGAGGTATTTGATAAATGTCTGTTGACTCCTCCCAGCTAAAATGCCCTGATGTCCACCCCCCACCCAAGCCCCAGGTGGAGGTCAGGTAGGGGAGGGAAGGTTTGAATTGGAAATCTGGGGAGCCCTGAGAAAGGGGGCCCAGGGCATGTTCAGGGGTAGAAGTGGGGTGGCCCTCATCCTCTTCCCTGTAGCCCCAGCAAAGATCATCTCATTTGGGGGCACCGTGACGACACCCTGGATGAAAGACGTTCGGCTGCCTTGCAATTCGGTGGGTGATCCAGCCCCTGCTGTGAAGTGGACCAAGGACAGGTGAGTGGAGAGACCCTGGAAGGCTGGGGTGACCCCAGAGAGGGGTATAGTAGAAGAGTCACAGTGAAGAGAGTCTGGGGTGTCCCTCCTTCCAGCAGAGGTCCCTCAGGGCCTCTCGGCTACTGCTCTCTCGGGCAGGCCTGGCCCCCCGGGGTCCCCTTGGTTGGGAGCCAAGGACCTCCCTTCCCTGGGTGGTTGAAGAGGCCACAGTTACTGGATACCCCAGGAAGTGCTGAGCAAAACCCCAAGAACCCAGGGCTCCCTAGGAAGCCTCCTTCCACTCCTAACTCTATTTGCCTACACCTGGGGGAGGGCCTCAAGATGAGGGGCGCTTGCCATAACCCACCCCACCCCCTCGCCCTGCAGTGAAGACTCGGCCATCCCGGTGTCCATGGACGGGCACCGGCTCATCCACACCAATGGCACGCTGCTGCTGCGCGCCGTGAAGGCTGAGGACTCGGGCTACTACACCTGCACGGCCACCAACACTGGCGGCTTCGACACCATCATCGTCAACCTTCTGGTGCAAGGTGGGACTCAGCAGGCTCGGTGGGGACAGGGATGGAGAAGGCGTAGAATTCCATCGCGTGAGAGAGAGGGTTCCTGGGTGGTCATTGGTCTCTCTCTGGGACAGATCCTCGGTGGGGCAGAGGAGCAGGCGGTCGGGAGGCAGGAGGGGTGGGGAACAGCAGTGGGAGCCTGGAAGAGCCAGTACCTTGCCGCCATCGGGCCCCGACGCCCCCACCATCGTCGGGGTCACCCTTTGCGCTGATGGCTGGTGGCTTTCCCCTCACAGTGCCCCCCGACCAGCCCCGCCTCACTGTCTCCAAAACCTCAGCTTCGTCCATCACCCTGACCTGGATTCCAGGTGACAACGGGGGCAGCTCCATCCGAGGTGAGGCGGGGTCGGGAGGCGGAGGGGAAGGTGTGGGAGGAATTCTGGACACGGGGCAGGGAAAGGGCTTCACTCGCTCCCACCAATCGTCCCTGTAACACCCAGGAAATGACTGGGGGGAGGGCGATTCAGCCACAAGGACATTACTCAGGTGCCGTGGCAAGTGCACTGGCCATGTCTGGGTTTTAGTACAACCCCCACCCCCGCACCCCACCCCGCCCCCCGCCCGCCACTTGTGAGCTGCGAGGGCCTGGAGAAGTCCGTTTGCCTCTCTGGGCCTCGGTTCCCCTGTCTGTCAAAGGAGAAGAATGTGCTCAGCCAGGGCTTCCCCACCCTGAACGCGCGTGTGAACCACCAGGGCGTCTTGTCCAAGTGCAGACTCTGCTCCAGCAGGTCTGGGGCGGGGGCTGAGAGTGCGCATTTCTAACTGCTGCTCAGGGACCACACGTGGAGCAGCCGGGGCCTAAACAGGATCCCGTGAGCCTCACGGCTCTGCTCTTCTGCTCCCCTCCCCACCTTGGCCCTAAACCCCAACGCTGGAGCCAAAGAGAGAAACTGGCCCAGGGGCTGGACCCAGGGGCCTTCCAGTTTTGCATCTGATTTGTATATGCCCCTTCGATGACTCTGCCCCTGCCTGGAGCCCAGCCCTGGTGAGGCCTGTGCGGGCTCCTGCTGCCCTGCCCTGCCCCACTGAGCCAGGCGCCCCTCCCGGGCAGGCTTCGTGCTGCAGTACTCAGTGGACAACAGCGAGGAGTGGAAGGACGTGTTCATCAGCTCCAGCGAGCGGTCCTTCAAGCTGGACAGCCTCAAGTGTGGCACGTGGTACAAGGTGAAGCTGGCGGCCAAAAACAGCGTGGGCTCTGGGCGCATCAGCGAGATCATCGAGGCCAAGACCCACGGGCGGGGTGAGGCCCGGGCGACATGGGTGGGGGGTGGAGTGTCGGGCTGGGGAGGGGGGCTCAGGGAGCCCAGGGCATGGGTGGAAGATGGCTGGGGGAGGTGGGGAGGAGGGGCCCAGGGACACTGAGGGAGGAGATGAGACTCAGCCTTCCCAGCACCAAAGCATCCCGATGAAGCCCTTAGAAGAAACTGGGACCCACTGGCAGGTCCCCTAGCCAGGCTGGCAGAATGTGGCACTCATCTGCCTTGTCCGCCCCCGACTCTTCCTCCTCTGCCGAGGCTCTCTCCAGGCCTTCCCCTCTCCTCCCTTTCCTCCTCTTCCTCCCTCTCCTCCCTGGGGCATCCCCACTCCTATCTGTGCCAACCACTTATCCCCGAAGGGCCACTGCGGTCCCAGCTGCCCCACTGAATCCTCCCTCCCCCTCAGTCTCTAACCTCTCTCTCTCCCTCCGGCCCCCAGAGCCCTCCTTCAGCAAAGACCAACACCTCTTCACCCACATCAACTCCACGCATGCTCGGCTTAACCTGCAGGGCTGGAACAACGGGGGCTGCCCCATCACAGCCATCGTCCTGGAGTACCGGCCCAAGGGGACCTGGGCCTGGCAGGGCCTCCGGGCCAACAGCTCCGGGGAGGTGTTTCTGACAGAACTGCGAGAGGCCACCTGGTACGAGCTGCGCATGAGGGCTTGCAACAGCGCCGGCTGCGGCAACGAGACCGCCCAGTTCGCCACCCTGGACTACGACGGCAGTGAGTCCACGAGGGTGGGAGGGGGCGGCATGGAGGCTGGAGCGGGGTGGTGCCCGGGAAGCGGGCAGAGTGGCAGGCACATAAAGAGACAGACACATAGAAAATCAGGCAGGGGAAAGGCTGGCGGACAGGTGAAGGAGCAGGCAGGTAAGTGGGCAGATGGACCAGCAGCCAGTACGGACAGACGGACACACGGCCAGGTAGACAGGTCAGTAACGCCAAAGATGGACAGTTTCGGGGCAATGGGGAGAGAGGCAGAGCTGCAGGTGAAGTCCTGCCCTTTAGGAGCTCTCAGCTAACGTGGAACATCAGCCAGGACGGGAGCGACTAAGCTGCAGTAGCAAACGCTGGAAACCTGGTGGCTTAGCCCAGCACAGATTTGTTTCTTGCTGAAGTCCTGTAAGGGTTGGCCGGCCACCATCTGTTAGTGATACATGGAGCCTCCAGGGTCGTCAAAGAGAGAAATAGAAGAGGCACCCCAGTTTGTAATCGCCTTGGCCAGCAGGCGGCATGCATCACTTCCGGTTGCACTGCCGTCCAGAACTGGCCGTGCGGTCTGATCTAACTGCAAGGAAGTCTGGGAAATGCAGACAAGCACAGGGCCATGTGGGGCACATGTAACTGGTGTCTGCCACGTAGGGATACCTCACACACATGCACCTACACATGCGTGCGCACAGAGACACTGCAGGAACATAGAAGGCTGAATTCATAGGGGCCCATTGTCACAAGTCCCCCTAAGTGTTTAGGAAACAGAGTAAAGGCAGTATCAGAATGGGATGGGCTCAAACAAGGAAGGCTCCATGAAGGAGGTGACTCAAA
The DNA here is from genome assembly GCA_004363605.1 of Indri indri. NCBI lineage: Eukaryota > Metazoa > Chordata > Mammalia > Primates > Indriidae > Indri > Indri indri. The sequence continues at coordinate 56,460 of RJWJ010002249.1, forward strand.
CAAAACTTCGAAACAGGCAAGGGTCAGGGCTGGAGGGGGTTGTGTCAGCAGGAGAGCCTGTCACACCTCCCTGATGGCGCCCAAGCCTCACAGATGTCACCCATGGGAAGAGGGAGCAGTGAGAGAATGCAGGGTATTTAGTGGGCTTTGTCCCCACCTGGGGAAGAGAACCAGGGACCCACTGCCCTGACTTCTCCCTCCTGTGCTCTCCCTTTGCCACCACCCGCAGCTGGAAGTGGGAATTTAAGCCCATCAACCCACTCTCTAGGAGTGAACACTAAATGCCAGCAGGCAGGAGACTAACTCTGGGAGACTTCAGGCTAAATCTAAAACAGTACCAGGAAGTCATTAGTGGAACACAAAGTAAAAAACGACACAGCTGCTCATGGCTGTCCCGATGGGAGCAGAATTTGGGAGCAGCGGGGAGCGCCAGGGCTCTAGGCCAGCAGGCGGAGGTCAGACACCAAGGCAGCAGCGAGGTCAGAGGGCTAGCTCACCGTGGGACTCTGCCTAGCGCCTGGCTCATAAAGGACATCGGATTCCCTCCTCTGCCCCACGCAGGCACCATCCCCCCCATCAAGTCTGCTCAAGGCGAGGGGGATGACGTAAAGAAGCTGTTCACCATCGGCTGCCCCGTCATCCTGGCCACACTGGGGGTGGCACTGCTCTTCATTGTCCGCAAGAAGAGGAAAGAGAAGCGGCTGAAGCGGCTCCGAGGTGGGAGAGTTTCCTGCAGGCCTTCCGGGAGGGGTGTCCACTCACACACCAGCCACCCTCCGTGGCTCACAGCACCACCTGGATGAGGGAGGGGGCCCGTGTCCCCGTGAAGGAAGGGCCGCCACTCAGACCTTCTGAAACCTCCTTACCTGTTCACCATGTCCTCCTCTGTGCCCCCAGCACCTTGTGCCTGCCCCACTCAAGGCTGATATTTAGAGGCACACACTGGTAAAGCCGTATTGATTGTTAAAATATTGAAACATTTCCACGTTGGCTGGTAAATAGATGTTGCTCCCTCCTACCCCGGATGCTCCATTCTCTCGCATGGGATCCCTGCAACTTTCCTAGGATACATCCACTAAGGAGTAGACCCACAGGGAGTCTCTAGGAACATGGTCAGTCCTGACCGGGCAATTTCCATACCAAGTCAGTGTTAAGTATTTTGAGCATCATCTCCTCTTTCAACACCTGACACCACAGTCTGGCACGAATGGGTCTGATTTACCTGAATTTTCCCAGGGTCTAATACAGTGTCTGGCACCTATTAGTTGCTGCATAAATGTTCGTTCCCTTATTTGGAAAACATTTATTGGGTCTGTTACATCATAGATACTGCCAGACATTAGAGACATAGAGATGAATGAAGAAGGGACAGGTCACACCCTTACAGAGCTCATGGTCTAATGTGAGAAGCCAGTGGACGATAATAGCATAGAAGAGGGAATGATTAATGCTCCCTAGGGTGTTCAGGAATTGGGTGGATGGATGAATGGATGGTTTAGTGGATGGTTGGATGGCTGATGATTAGATGGATGGATGATTGAATGGATGATTGGATGACTGAATAGATGGTTGGGTGGAAGGATGTATAAATGAAAGAATAACTGGATGGGTGGTTGGATGGTTGAATAGATGGTTGGACATAAGGATGTATAGATGGAAGGATGACTGGATGCGTGGCTGAATGAAAGGTTGGATGGATAGATGGTTGGATGGATAGATGGTTGAAAGGATGCATGGATGGATAAGTGGATGGATGGATGGATGAATTGTTGAATGGATAGATAACGGATGATTGTATGAACAGTTAACTACATGGGTGGATGACTGAATGGATGCCTAGATAGACGGATATTTTGATGGATGGATGGATGGATGATAAAATGGATGGATGGTTGGATGAAAGAATAGTTAGAATGGTGGGATAAATAAATGAATGATTGGATGGATGGTTGGATGGTTGGATGGAAGACTGGATATATAAATGGAAGAATGGTTGGATGGATGTTGAATGCATGGTTGGATGGATGGGTAGAAGATTGAATGAATGATTAGATGATAGGATGGATGATTAGATCATTGGATGGATGGATGGATGGATAGTTGATTAAGTGGATGATGAGTGAATGGTTGGTTGGATGAATGGATGCATGGGTGGATGGTTAGATCAATGGATGGATGGATAAGTGGTTGTATGGTAGATGATGGATGAATGAGTGGATGGGTAGGTAGATGAATGGTGGATAGCTGGATGGATGGATGGGTAGATGGGTGGATGGTTGGATAGTTGGATGCATATGCAGCTATCAAGATTCACTCTGACAGATCATTCTCAGCTATCGAGGGTCTGATGGATGAACTAGGCCCTTTGATTTTTCTCTCTTCCAAATTCCTAACCTGAGAGTACTGATCAGAGGAGTTCTAGAATCCTCTGAGACAAAGCAGAGACCTCTAAATCCACCCATGGACTTTTTGGGGACAGATACCCTGGAGAAGTGAAGCCTCTTGGTTGATAAGAAAATGTAGTCATCTGGGGCTTCCCATTGACCACCTCTACTTCACCCTCCACTCTCCTCTTCCAGTAGGTAACTGAGGATAGACCCTCCACAGATACCCATTTCCAGCCTGCTGTATGGAGTCTTGTTTAATCGGAGTCAATTAATGAAGTAGATGGACCACTTACTATGCTTTGGGAAGGATCTCCCTATTAGATAAAAATCTGAGGAAAGGAAAACAGACCCGAGCCAAATCCTGAATTGGGAGCAGTGAAACCTCATCATGTTTGGGCTGTTTTGTAGGTCCTTACATTTCTCCTCTGCTTCTTAGGAGACCAGCCCTGGCCCCATTTTAGGGAATTCTCCCACCTTATTCCCCAGGCCTTTTCCGATTATCATCCTGCTCAAACTCCTTTCTCACCCAGCTCCCTCTCTGTTATTTTACAGATGCAAAGAGTTTGGCAGAAATGTTGATAAGGTGGGTATCACTGAGCTGCTTCCTCTCTTCTCCCCTTCCCCTTCTCCCCTGCAGGACTTCCCTCTGTACTCCCATGGTACGAGCCAGGCTTCTAAGATCCCACTGTCCTGCAAATCCCTCTCCCCCAGTCCTTTACGGCTACCGAGCCACCCACCTCCCATCCTTCTCCCCACAGCAAGAACAACCGAAGCTTTGACACCCCTGTGAAAGGGCCACCCCAGGGCCCACGGCTACACATCGACATCCCCAGGGTCCAGCTGCTCATCGAGGACAAAGAGGGCATCAAGCAGCTGGGTGAGTGACAGGTGCCACAAGCTCTCTGTCCTGCTCTGGGTGTGCTTCCCCAGGCTGCAACCCATGGAGGGCAACCACCAGCCCTGACGGCGGTGCCCAGCGTTCTAGCCCCATCAACAACTCAACAACCTTGGAACTCACTGCAGCTTCTCTCCAGGGCTAAGTTTCTCCTTTGCCCAGTGGGGAGAATTACAGGCCTTTCTGTGACTCATCATTGGATAAAAACAAAGGAAAATTTGGGAGGGACTCCTGGTGATTGTCTTTCTTCCCCTAGGAGATGACAAGGCCACCATCCCTGTGACAGATGCTGAGTTCAGCCAAGCTGTCAACCCACAGAGTTTCTGCACTGGTGTCTCCTTGCACCACCCGGCTCTCATCCAGAGCACAGGACCCCTCATCGACATGTCTGACATCCGGCCAGGAACCAGTATGCATTATTCCCAGGGGACAGCCGCCTTCTCACACAGGGTGTCTTGGGCACAGCATGGGGCAGAGGTGCTAAAAAAAAAAGAAAAAGGAGGTTGGGGGGAGAAGCAGGAGCAGAATGGAATAGAATGGAAAGAGCACTGGAGTTAGAGTCTAGAGATCTCGATTGCAGACTTACTAGCAGTGACCTTGGGCATATCACTAACCTTATCCCTCTGGCCCTCAGTTGCCTTCCCTTAGAAATTGTGAGAGGGTTGGGAATTCTTATTCTCCAAGGGCCTTCTATCTCTAGTACTGTGACTCTGGACATAAGGACAGGACACATGAAGGACTATAGGGAATGAGTGGACAGTCAGGAGGCAGCAGGAGAGGATATCGCATTCTTCCCCCGGTGGAAAGAAGAGATAGGGTGAGTGGGGAGAGCCAGAGTGCCGTCCCCTGCCCTCACCCCTCCACTCTGTTGCTCTTCTCCTCTGGGGCAGCCACGAGGTCAGGAAAGGCAGCTTGGTCAGCATTCCCGTGGGAGCTTCTGAGGCGGCTTCTGCCCCCTCCCTTGCTGCCCACTGCCCGTTCTGGTCGATGCCAGCTGCCCTGGCCTGAGTGTCCTCAATGGGAGGGTGTTATTTCTTGCTTCCCTCTGTGCAGATCCAGTGTCCAGGAAGAATGTGAAGTCAGCCCACAGCACCCGGAACCGGTACTCAAGCCAGTGGACCCTGACCAAGTGCCAGGCCTCCACACCTGCCCGTACCCTCACCTCTGACTGGCGCACCGTGGGCTCTCAGCATGGTGTCACTGTCACCGAGAGTGACAGCTACAGTGCCAGTCTATCCCAGGACACAGGTGTGCCTAGCCCCTGCCTGTGACCTGCCCACCCTCGTCCAGGTCCCCAGCACCTAACCCCACCTTCCGTCCCTCCCAACTCCTACCTGCCAGCTCATGGGGTCCAACACACAAGTCAGTTTCATTTCTAGCTGCTCACTGACTCACTGTGTGGCTGGGACAAAAGCACTTGGCGTCACTGAGCTCTGCTTGGTCAAAGATTTCATTTTGCTCTCCCCATAAATTGTCAGAGACAGTGGTACAGAGGATGTTTGTTGGGAAAAAAGGCTGAATGTTCCAGGGGGTGGTTGCTTATTTTCAAGAAAGAAGATTTTCTGCCCTTCATTAACCAAAGATCCCACTTCTGCCACCACTGCAGCCCTCACAGGATCTTCTCAGCCTGGTCCTCTCCCCGGCCAGGATTTCAGATGGCTGCTGGGGTTAGGGGCAGGGGACCTGCTCCGTCTGGTCTCATTTATACCCTTCTCCCCATAACCCCCTCCTTTCCTTAACCCCATGCCTTCTCTCTGCCCAGACAAAGGCCGGAACAGCATGGTGTCCACTGAGAGTGCCTCTTCCACCTACGAGGAGCTGGCCCGGGCCTATGAGCACGCCAAGCTGGAGGAGCAGCTGCAGCATGCCAAGTTCGAGATCACTGAGTGCTTCATCTCTGACAGCTCCTCTGACCAGATGACCACAGGCACCAACGAGAACGCTGACAGCATGACGTCCATGAGCACACCCTCAGAGCCCGGCATCTGCCGCTTCACCGCCTCCCCACCCAAGCCCCAGGATGCTGACCGGGGCAAAAATGTGGCTGTGCCCATCCCTCACCGGGCCAACAAGAGTGAGTGCTCAGACCACCTCCCGTGCTGTGTCCCCTGCCCCCAACCCCACGAGCCCTGGCTAGATCTAGTCCTACCAGCATCTGAGTCCTGCCAGCGCAGCTTGGCTCCTTGGCAGTGCAGGGTAGTGGGGCCAGCACCGTGGCTCACCCTCTTAATATGTCTGCGGCCTTGGGCAAGTCATCTAACCTCTCTAACCTTAATTTTCTCATTTTCAAAATGCCAATGATAGCATCTTCTTTGCTTTGTCATAACAGGCATTAGCAATGAGATAGATGCGTGGCATACAGTAGAATCTCATTAAGTTCTGACCATTCCCTTAATCTGAAGCTGTGCCAGGATGGGAAGAGACCGCTTATGGGGTCATCTGCCAATGGCCTCTGGTCTCAGTGTTGGTTGAACTTAATCCAGATCCAAAGGAGCAAACCTGGCAGCTCAAACCACAGTGGTCCTATGTCATGGTGGGCAGTGACCTGGCCTACCTGGGCACCACCTGACCCATGGGCCTGGCCATAGCATATGCCCTTAGAGGTTGGCAGGGCAGGTCTAGGATTACGAGGGAGTCCCTCAGCAGACACGGGGATCACAGAGTGCAAAGCACAGACCATCAAACACTGTAGAGTCTGGTCTGCTTGGCACTGGCCATGCTAACAGGCAGGGGGTGGGGGCTCCAGGCCATCTAGAGAAGAGCATGGAGTAATGACAAGTTCAAAGCCCAGTGGCCCTGAAGCGTGCTCCTTCTAGCTGTGTGAATTTGGGCAAAGTATTTAATCTCTCTGAACTTCAGTTTCCTCACTTGCAAAATGCAGACAGGTATTACCAATCCTGGGGACTGTGGTGAGGATGAAATGAGATAATCTAAAGTGCCGGGCACAGATGGCAGGTGACAGAGGCAGGTGCTCACAGAGCAAAGGGGTCGCAGTATAGAGGTTCTGGAAGCTGCTCTAGGAGGCAGTTTAAGAAACTAAGGCAGCCCGGGCGTGGTGGCTCACGCCTGTAATCCTAGCACTCTGGGAGGCCGAGGCGGGCGGATTGTTTGAGCTCAGGAGTTCGAGACCAGCCTGAGCAAGAGCGAGACCCTGTCTCTACTAAAAATAGAAAGAAACTAATCGGACAACTAAAACTATACAGAAAAAATTAGCCGGGCATGGTGGCGCATGCCTGTAGTCTCAGCTACTCAGGAGGCTGAGGCAGTAGGATCGCTCAAGCCCAGGAGTTTGAGGTTGCTGTGAGCTAGGCTAACACCACGGCACTCATTCTAGCCAGAGTGAGACTCTGTCTCAAAAAAAAAAAGAAAAGAAACTAAGGCAGTGACGGGGAGTGATATTCCTTTCCTTATCAGGGTAAAGGAAAACTTTCTGACAGCCTGAACTGTTAGAAAGTCCTCTTCCTCAGCAGTGGTGGGCTCTCTACCCCCTGAAGCTGGCCAACCTGTAGTGATCATTGGACAATAAGTATCAATTTATTGAGCAACTGTTTTATGTGCCAGCCACTGTATTAAAGCACTTTACATACTTCATCTCATTCACTCCTCACGATAATCCTGTAGGGAAATATGATCATCCCCATTTCACAGATACGGAAACTGAGGCTCAGAGAGGTCAAGTACTTGATCCTTCCTCCACTCTATTGCCCCGACAGTGGAGGGGCTCCTATGCCAGATCAGGGAGAAGATTCAGCTTGGGGTGGGGCAGGGGACGCACAAGCTGGTTCCCAGAGGCCTCTTCCTCCAACATCCTCTGCCTCTGTGATTCCAGGTGACTACTGCAACCTGCCCCTGTATGCCAAGTCGGAGGCCTTCTTTCGAAAAGCAGATGGCCGTGAGCCCTGCCCTGTGGTCCCACCCCGAGAGGCCTCCATCCGAAACCTGGCTCGAACCTACCACACCCAGGCTCGCCACCTGACCCTGGACCCTGCCAGCAAGCCCTTGGGCCTCCCGCACCCAGGGGCCCCTGCTGCCGCCTCCACGGCCACCTTACCTCAGAGGACTCTGGCCATGCCAGCCCCCCCAGCCGGCACGGCCCCCCCAGCACCTGGCCCCACCCCTGCCGAGCCCCCTGCCGCCTCCAGCGCTGCCCCTCCGGCCCCCAGCTCCGAACCTCCGCGGGCCGGGGGCCCACACACCAAAATGGGGGGCTCCAGGGACTCACTTCTCGAGATGAGCACATCGGGGGTAGGGAGGTCTCAGAAGCAGGGGGCCGGGGCCTACTCCAAATCCTACACCCTGGTGTAGGGCACGGCGGGAAGAGCTGCCGACGCTGGGACCTCGCTGCTCCTCGGCCCCCACGCACCAACTCGGCTGTTTTCCTGCATTATTTATATTAAACTGACAGACAAAACCCCCCAAGTCATGAACGCTTGTACATAGAACTCTTTTGTACAAATGAAACTATTTTCTTCTTCTCCATGAAGCCAGGGCACAAAGAATTTGACAGTACAAGTCAAATCCCCCACCCCCCGAAATCTGCGTGGAGATATATATACATATATATAGAGAGAGGAACACATCGACAAGCTATATATCTATATATTTCTCTCACCCTATTTTGAGACAGAGGCACAAAGACTCAGCAATTTTTTCCCTCCCACTCACCCCCCTCCAATCTAGGTGGTTTTGACAAAGACCAAAATCCCAACTCAGAGACACTGCATGCGATTTTACTGTTCCAAGAAAACCAGGAGTTGCTTCAATTTGCAGATGCTTATGTGTTAATACCTTTTTCTATGAAAAAAGACCCAGCGCCGTGTGCAATAAAGGTTATGTTTCTACGTGGTGGCTTTTTTCCCCATCTGGCGAGGGCCAGTGGGGAGGGAGGAGAGATCTCTGTACCAGGCTGCCTGTCTCTCACAGAGAGACTTTGTGAGGAGCCCAGGCTTTCACTCGGTGCTTCAATCTTTATAAAAGGCTGTCAGTTAGCCAGGGTGCATCCTCTGCTGTTTCCAGAGCTATGCTGGGCCCTAAGGGGGACCCACTCTGTGGCTTTCAGCAATCTCCTAAACTCCCCTGTGCCACGGTTTCCTTAACTGTAAATTGAGGGAAGCTCGTAGCCGATAGAACGACGCAACCTTGGCTCACCAAGCGCAGGGGAGGCCGGGATGGGGAGGGGTTGTCCACCAGCTTCTCTCCCCCGGGAGAGCACAGGGTAGCCAGGGGGATGTGGCTACGCACAACCACTGGCCAGCAGCTATGAGAAAGATGCCTTTGAATTGGGAGCAAGGAGGAAGAGGGTATACCTGGGTGATCAGGCCAGGGATGAAGTTCTGGGCTGACTGTTAGGGTAAGGTGAGGGCAAAGGGAGGAGAGAGGTCGTTGGAGGTCAGAGGAGCAAAAGGGGCTCATTCATGGAGGAGAGGGAACGGGGCTGAGCCAGAGTGAATCAGTCGGCAGGGCACCCGGGTACCTCGCCTGGTTTCTAAAGAGTTGGCAACTAGGCTGACTGCAGGTAGAAGAAAAGGCGTCCACATGGAGGCGAGGCCACGTGCTGTGCGTGTGCAGAGGCGCTGTGTCTGACCAGAGGGTCTGGAGGCGGCAGGTGAGTTGAGCCTCCAAGGACATGAAGGTTTGGACAGGCAGAGGCGGGAGACTAGCAAAAGCCCAGGGGGATGGAGCTGGCGGTGTGAAGGGGAACCCCTCCCCGCACCGTGGCGGGGGCTCCTGGAAAAGGAAGTGCACTTAGGAAGTGCAAAGGGGGCTCCTGAGTTAGGACTTCAAGCTGGGGCTGAGTTGTGGATCTGGAATCTGGCAGGAAGGTGAGTCTGGGCCCTGCTGCTCCCCAGCCGCTGAGATGCGGAACTGGAGGGGGAGGGGGAGTCTGTGCAGCATGCAATTGGATCCTACCCAGCAGCCTGGGGTGTATGGCCTTTAATAGAAGCATCTTCCAAGCAGCAACTCACGCCACAAACATTCTCTGAGCACCTGACGTGTGAGGGATGCAGAAGAGTCTCACCCACGAATAACTACATTCCCAGGTAAGGGAGGTCGCACCATGAAAGGGAAGGGGCGGGCATTCTGTACCCCTTGTTATTCCTAGACTCACGGGGAAATGCCATCTCAGCCCCCACACACAGGAGCCACCCCGGAACCACCCCGGAGAACCAGCTAACAGCATCGATGAAAACCAAGGCCCTTCATTCCAGACACTGGTGACAGCCCAGCTTCATTCCAGCTCTGAGAGGACGGGACGCCTCCCACGGCTGTGCGCGCCATCTGCAGGTCGCCTCCAGAACTGCAAGCATAATGATCAAGCCCAGGCGTTGTGCCTGGAATGCCCCCAACCCCACTCCCCTACACGCTGGGCACTTGGGAAACAAACAGGAATCAGACCCGGCTCCAACCAGCACAAGGGAAAGAACAATTCCGCAGAGGCTAGAGTGGACAGGAGGTGGAGCCACCCGCTTAAGGGTTGCAAAGGGGGGACACGGTCATGAAAATACGTTATGGATCCCTATACTACGTGCCAGGTGCTGAGCAAAACACATGTCTTGCATTGGCTCATGTTACCTCACTGCAGATTTGGGGGAAAGGTATCGTGATTTCCACTTGACAAGTCAGAAAGCTTTTTCAGGAGTTAACTTACTTGAGGTTAGAGGAGCAAGAAGAGATGGAGATGAGATTTAAGGAACCATGAGTGTCTGATTCCTTAACTACTGAGCCACACTACCTGGCGTTCCACTGTTCGAAGTCTCAGTTTCAGCTCTGCCCCAAGGATGTTGCTAGATGAGGAGTCCACCAGGTCCAGGTGAGCAAGCTGGACTTACAGGCAGGAAAGCAGTTGATGTGGAAACGTCAGTAAACAGTCCGGGCAGGTGAGCCAATGTGCAGCACTGGATCAGGGGCTCTCAGGTACTGTGCTCTGGCGAGGGGCAGTGGTGGAAGGGGAGGATTCAACTCTGGGGGCTGCAGGAGGCCTGGGACCTGAGGTGGACTGTGTAGGATGAGAAGGATTTGGAGAAGCAACAGAAAGGTGAAACTTGAGCCAGTTTAACTTGTGTTCAACAGAGCTGGGCCCCTTCCTATAAAGCACAAGGTCTGGAAATTCAGACAGACTTGTGCCAAATCCACACGATTTTATGTGCTAATAATCTCTAACCTCAATATGTTCTTCAGCTGAACCTCAAGCCTGCCTGTCTGACCCGCACCCAGAAGCCAATTCGAAAATCAGCGGAGCTCCTGCTCCTTCTCATTCATCCCCAGCTCATCCTCACGAAACTGTTTATCTGGAGCAATCGTTGAAACATTTGCTTGTTCCTTCCCAGATCTCCACGTTGTCTGCTGTAGACAAGACAACCGTCTGTCCTTGAGAGCCTTGATACTCAATGTGCAGTTCACAGACAAGCAGCGCCAGCATCACCCAGGAGCTCGTTGGAAATGCGAGATCTCAGGCCTCACCCCAGGAGCACCGAATCGGAATCTGCATTTTAGCAAAATCCCCAGGCGGTTCATATGCACATTAAAGTTTGAGAAGCCCCCCTCTAGAAGACCCTCAGAGAGATCACCCCTTTTTCTCCCCTTCTACCAACCACCAGAGCTAGACTAGTGGGTCTCAAACTTAGCTGTACATCAGATTCACCTGAGGAGCTTGTTAAAAAAATTCAGAAGCCCAGCTCTCACCAATCTTAACTGAATCAGAATTTATTGGCATACAGCTCAGGCATTTGTATCTTTATGGTGGTAAAAGATACGTAACATTTATTATACCATTTTAACCATTTTTAAGTGTGCAACCCAGCAGTATTAAGTACATTCACCTTGTGCAACCATCAACACCACTATCCATTTCCAGAACTTTCTCATCATCCCAAAAAGAAACTCTGTACTGGTTAATCAATAACTCCCCATTTTCCCCTCCCCCAACCCCTAGCAACCATGACTCTACGTTCTGTCTCTGTGAATTCTAGGTTCCTCCTATAAGTAGAATCAAACAGTATTTGTCCTTTCGTGTCTGGCTTACTTCACTTAGCATAACGTCTCTAAGGTTCGCTGTGTTGTAGCGTATATTGGAATTTCACTCCTGTTTAAGAATGAATAATATTCCCCTGTTTACCACCTTTTGCTTAGCCATCCATCTCTTCATGGACCCCTGGGCTGCTTCCACCTTTTGGCTATTCTGAATGACGCTTCTGTGAGCGTGGCTTTGCAAGGATCTGCTCGAGTCCCTCTTTTCTCTTGGGTATATCCAAGAGCAGATTTGCTGACTCGTACGCTTATTCTATGTTTAACTTTTTGAGGAAGGAACAAACCATTTTCCACCAAGCATCTGCATGTTTAAGGAGGGAGAAGATTCGTTCATTGACTAAATACCCCGAAGCACTTCCTGTGACCTGGCACTGAGCTAGGCACTGCAGATGCGAATGCCCTTGGGTCTCTTCCTGTGCTCAAAGGGTTCACTGTCTGGGTGTGTGCAAATTGTCAGAGGCCTAGGAGGGAAGCCTGGTTGGGGAAGGGGGTCGTCAGGGACGGCTAGCTGTCTACCAAAGCCTCATGCTGCCTCCTCCACGGGGCACAGTTGTCACTAGGAAGTGACTGCCTCTCCCAGGCCCCCTGACTTCTAGACAAGGCCATGACACAAAGTTCTGACCAGTGGAATGGGGCAGAAGTGACACATGGTACTTTCAGGCCTGGCTCATAAAATCCTACTAGCCACCCTCCATGCTCTCCAACTGGATGTCCATGCCCAAGGTGAACTCGGAAGCCACTTACTGAAGATGGCAGAGTCCCTATCAACCTGGGTTATATAGCTTTGTAGACCAGAGACCCCTCTTCCCCCACCAATGACAACTGGACTTTATGTGAGCAAGAAATAAACATTGAATGTATCAAGTCACTGAGATTTCAGAGTTTATCTTTACAACAGCTAGTATCACCTTAAGTTACACAGGAGATGAAGGGGAACTTGGCTCCCCCCCATGGAAATTCTCCCTTGGTAGTCCAGGTCCAGGGCATCTTCCCCCCACGCCACCTCCCCTCCCCCTACACAGGCAACGGGTTGGGAAACAGCCCTGAGTCAGGACTCTGTCCTTCCTCCCTGAATCTACACCTTCTTCTGGGCAGTGGCAGCAGTAATCTAGGCAGAAGGAGAAACAGCTGCCAGCTGGAGGGTATTACCCCGGACGAGATCCGCGTTTGGTTTAAGTGTCTCTAAGAATCGGAGACTCTCAGGACTCAAAGAAACCTGCAAGGCCACCTGGTCCAGGCTTCCGCCCAAATCCTGAATCCCTTCCATAATCAGGAAGGGTGGGCCGGCCTTCCCGTGCACTCCTCCTGCTGGAGAACTCATCACTCCCCACCTGCACATCGCACCTTTGGACAGTTCTACTAGCAAAGTCTCTCCCACGCCAAGCGTGGGCTGCCCCCTCTGACTTCCCCCCAAAAGGCTCGGTATCACCGCTCCTCAGGGCCCCACAAACATGTGTCATTCCTCCCCAACATGGCAGCCCTCCACATGTGGTATATGAACATTGTTCTCAGCTGACAAACTCCACAAGGGCAGAAAAGGGTTCCATTCCTTCCCTGTGACATCCAGAACAGTGCCTGGTTTACGAGGGGCATAACGCATGTCAGACATGGACGGATGAAGGGGAAAGAGTGGGAGAAATGGCAGGGAGTAGATCGGTGCACACTGAGATCTCAAGGAGCACAGAGCCAAGGTATGACAAGACAATACAACACAAGACGGTGACACCTGCTGCCATTTATGGAGAGTCTGGTTGTGTTGAGCACCCTGCTAACCACTAACGCGGATACTCTCACACCTTTACAACCACCTGTAAGGAAGTGTAACTCCCATGAACACAAAAACCCACGCGGTTCAGTCTCGGTGGCGCTGGTCAAAGAACCTCAATCCAGTAACCAAAAGAGAAGTTTTAAATAACTCATTGTTAGCTTTTGTTTTTGTGCCGCTGGGGGATCCAGATGAACGGGAGAAAGTGATGCCCACTCACGCCCCTCCTCCTCCACGTGAGTCCGCACACCCTGGAGCTGCAGGGCCTGTGCCGCCCCCTCTCCCCACACTGCCCCTTCTTTTCCAGCCCTTCTCAGCTCCATCCTCCTCTCCTCCGGCGAATGTGCCCTTGAAACAGCAGCGGCTGGGTACAGGGGAAGCAGAGGAGGTGGCAGACAGAGCAGGCAAGGCAGGCACCCTCTCTAGTGAGCAGCGGGAAGGAGCTGAGGCTGGAAAATGAATGCGTCCATGACTTCTGCCCTGAGGAGCTATGGTCTCCATTTTAGTGAATAAGAGAAAAGTCAGAGAGGTCAAGTGACTCGCACAAGGTCGCTCAGCTAGCAAGTGGCATAGAACAGGGTTTGAATTCCAGACCCTTGGAATCCTTTACAGAACTCAGGCGCCACCTGGAAGGCAGCATCCGTGAGCACCTACTGTGTGGCAGGCGCTGTGCAGAACCCTGCGATGGAAAAAGCAGGGAATGTGGGGTCAAACCCCAGTGCCGGTTTTCCAGCTCTGTGACCCTGGGAGAGCGGCTTCACCCTCATGGGCCTCAATTTCCTCTTCTGTGAAATGGGAAAATGATCCCTGCGCTGCCAGGTTGAGACCGAAAGGCCATGATGCGGGTTAAGTGCTCTAACTGTGAAGTGGGCAGATAAAGACCAGCAGATCAGAGGGGCAGATCCCAGAGAAGGCATGCGTTGCCTGATCTGCCCAGGCTTGTGTCCAGGGGAGCAGGTAGGATGTGAAGGTCCCTTGCTGCCCTGGAGACCCTACTGAAAGTCACCAAGACACCTTACAGCAGTTATAGGAAGAAAAGCTCTGAAGGCTGAGGACAACCTCAAATCCCCCATCAACGCTGGCAACCAGGAGCTGGCACTCGGCCGCCTGACTCCAAAGAGGAGTCACCTAAGCAGAGTGGGTAATGTAGTAAAGCGCCACATGTCAGTGCCCTCAGCGCCCCCAGTCCCCCTGCTGCTGTGGGTACCACGCGTTCTCTCTTTAGCTCCACCCTTCCAGGCCCGGCCCGGCTGCCAGGGCCCGCCAGCACCTTCGTGACACGTGGCGTCTCCGCGCAGGCTGTGAGAACTTGGTGACACGTGGCGTCTCCGCGCGGGCTCTGAGCGGACGCACCCGAGCTCAGCACCCAAGCAGCCACCACAGCCACCGCTGGGGCCGCCTGGGGCCAACGCCCCGCGCAAGAGCCAGGCCCCGAGCCGCCCACAAGCTTCAGGCCACCGGTCCCGCGCCCCCTCCCTCCCGCAGGTGTTCCTGTGGCGTCTGACTCTGCCGCCACCTGGGGGCCCGCCTACCCTCCTCCCCAGGAGGACGCGGGTCCCACGCCTTTCAGGCCCTGAGACCCCCTGCAAGGGCCGCCGGGACTAGAGGAGAGCGTGGTCTCCCCCGCCCCCCGGTGGATTTCAGGGCGGCAGGAGGGTCGCCGCTTCCCGGCCGGATCCCGCAGAGCCGCCGCCGGGGTCTGGGGCACTGTGGATCCGAGCGGAGAGCAGCCTGCCTGCGGAGCCCATCGCTGTAGCAGGCGGGGCCTTTGTGGGGTGCAGGGGTGGGGTCCAGGCTGAGGAAAGGGTCGGCGACGCCAGGGAAGGAAGGAATTACACGTGGGCCTTCCGGTGGAGGAAAGCCTTCTGCTCACGGAGCGCCTACTGTGTACTTCGCCCTTCGCTGGGGCTGAGGGCATGGGGCGAGGAGGACGAGCAGTCCAGCGGACTTCCCTGGGGGCCTGGAATGACCCCATCCTCACAGGAAGACCCTGAGGCTCAGTCTCTGGATAGTCACTTGTCCGGAGCACAGAGGCAGTAAAGGTTAGAGGCTGGGGTCTGTCCCTGCCGCAGGGCAGCTGCCTCCCCAGGAGGGGTTCCTGGGCAGGGGACACCCAGGCAGTGCCCCCACCGACCTCTTTTTGTGGCTACAGCAGAGTGGATGGTCGTGTGGCCCCGGGGCCTGCCAACTTCTCTAAGAGGGGCTGATGATGGAGGAAACGAGCTATTTATTTCCAGGCACACACGCTGTCTTGCCTTCAGTCGGAGGCTCTGCTGGCCTCTTGAAGCAGGGAGAGCTGGAGGGAAGAGGAGGAAGGGTAGACCAGGAGGCCTTTCCTCCAGGACTTTCCCTAACCTCTCTGGTCCCCCTTCCCTGTCCCCCACCCTTGCCCACCGATCCCTGTGCTAGGAGGGAGGGCGCACACTCATGAGGGTGCATGCACTGTCCCCACAAGTGTGCCCACACGCAACCATCTGTACAAGACATTGGGTTTGAATTCTGATTCTGCAACCTAGTAGCTTAACCCTTCCAAGTCTTTTTTTTTCTTTTTTGTTTTGTAAAATGGAGATCATACTGCCCACCTCATAGGATTGTTGTGAGCGTTCAGTGAGATCTGCAGGTAGGTAAAGAACTTAGCGCTCGCTGGCTTGCACTAAGCAAGCAGAGGCTATTACTAGTAAGAGGCCCTGTGAGAATATAAATGTGCACTACGCCATAACTCCGTGAGCACACACGTGTATGTTCATAAGAGGGACAAGCAGGGGCAGGGAGGTATCTGAGACCCGTTTCACATGTCATGTGGAAGAAGTGGAGGAGGCACGTTCTTCTGTGTGAGTCCAGGCCAGAGCTGTAAGAAAAGGCTGCCGGCCGCCACCTCAGTGCTGGTCAACAGCAGAATCGGCCACCTTAGAGGGCGATAAGCACCTTGTCCTCAGGAGCATTTCAAGCAGAGGCTGGATGACAACTTGCATTTCCACGGCACTCTACAGTTTTTATAAGGTGCTTCACCCAGGGCATTTGACGTGGGTTATCTCATTCGTCCTCTCTGTATGAGGTATTTGCAGCCCCATTAGACAAATAAGGAAACTGAGGCCTAGAAAGAGGACTCATTTCCAAAAGTTCTCATGTCCCGCTAATAAATGGCAGCCAGGATTTGAACTCAGTGCCTTTAGAGGCACAATATAGAGTGTTGGAGCCAGCCTAATGTAACAGGTAATCCAGAGGAGTCCTATCTCCACTCCCCACCTCTGCCCCTTTCCAGTCCCAGGCCTTGGTGCCCAAGCTGCCCCAGCAGTGCTCCTACAGGGGGACTGGTCACTCGGAGAGCGGTCGAGGCCTGTGTCCTCAAACTCCAAGGTCCATGCGGTTGACAGGCACTGTGTCCCAACCCAGGGCACCATCTCTCAAGCCTGATGGGCTCTGCTCTGCCTCTTGCCTGTGTGCCTGCTCCAGACCCTACACTCTCCGTTTCTCTCCTCCCCTCCGCCCTTCTCTCCTCTCCTCTTTCACACATAACTGGCCACGAAGAGGAACATAATCCCCCAGGAAACTTCTTCCTTGCTGTTTTGTCCTTTGTGTCCAAGACTTTTGCTGTTACTCATGGGAGGTGACTCAAGTTCCAGCCTCTCAGTCATGGTTCCTGACTCCCCTGCCAGGGTGGTAACAACAACTAACATTGATTGAGGCCTTACTATGCATTGACACTGTTCTGAGGACTTCTTTAACCTTCACACCACTTTATGGAATAGATAATGCTATTAACCCCATTTCACAGATGTGAAAATTGAGATATAGAGAGGCTAAAGAATCCTTGTTGGATTCATACCCTCTCTGCTTTTAACCCTGACAGTGGGACTCCCCAAACTGTCCCTCTGCTTTCTATCTCCCAAGAACAGATGTCCCTCTCCTCAGTGGAAGCCATCAGAAATGTCCCCTAGGCCCTCCACTCTACCCCAGAGAGCAAAGCCAGGAAGCAGGCTGACCTCTCCCACCTTAGGATTTTTTTAGAACTAGAAGAGCACAACCTGCACCCCATCCTGCCAGAGCTGTGGGAGGGTCTGTGCTTCCCTCCCAGGCCGTGCTGCTGCCCACAAACCACTTCATCACAGATGGCAGAGCTCTCCCTGCATAGTCAGAAGGCTGCTGGAGAGACAGTAGCGCTCCCAGGAGGAGGGCTATGGCTGAGCTGGCTTAATGAACCCAGTAGCTCTCTCCCAACTCCAGATCAATCATCCCAGAGACCCAGATCCAGTCCCCTATCTGATCAGAGTGCAGGGCCTAGGGGAAGCAACTGACATATGGATTAGAGGAAGTGATAAGGTTCTTTCAAGACAAAAACAAAGGAGGGAGGAAACTAACCGGATGATTTTATCCAACCAAGGAAGAGGGGTGGTGTCGGCCATGTTGTCCTAAGCCTTCCCCCCAAACTGTGGCCATTGGTCCATCCCAGAGTTATGTACCAGAGCCTGTTCTACTGTCATGCACTCTGGCGCCAGCATCTCCACAGGCCTGCAACCCATCACTCTTCGCTCCCTCTCAAGGAGCCCTGGGATCCCACCTGAGCCTGAGGGTCAGAGAGAGCATTGCGGGGAGCCTCTCCACAGTCCCACTAGCCTCAGAGACCCTGGAAAGGAAAAGGAGCTGTTGGACTCTCAGGGAGTGGGCCCTCCCAGGGAGGCCGTGTGGGGCCCCACAGGGGAAGACGATCAGGGCTTTGAGGGCAGTGCCTGCTGGGCCAGAAGGGGACTCCTATACCCACTCTAGAAGAAATGCCACTAGATCTTCTAAAAGCACTGACAACAATCAGGATAATAAGCTTGATGGGGACGGTGTAAGGTGACCTCAAAGCCAAGAGCTGGGGTGTCACCCAGCATAAGAGGCAGACTTTCTAACCCACAATGGAGCCAAGCACTCTGGTGTGCATGCATGCACGCATCGGCACTGTCCTGGAACATGCTATTCGAAGCAGAATCCCTGGCCATTTCCTCTCCTCCCACCTGATAAAAAATGTTGGCAGATTCTAAATTACAAAGACTCCTATTTACAAATGTCTGCCGTCTCCCCAACCCTACTCGGATGTGAGCAGTGCTTACGACAGCAGGGCGCCAGCACCTCTATTTTCTTCTTTCAGAGTGACAGTGATAGGTCTCATATAAATTAAGGCTCCCGTTTCAATGGACTCACTTACTAGAAACAAGGTCATTGCCAATGTGTGTGCTGGCCCGCGTGAACCACCAGCTTCTGGGAATGGGAAACCAAGAGTGCATTCTTGTTCCAAATTAAAGGGAATTGGAAAAGAAGGGTAAGCTTGTCTTCCTTTTGTTGTGGCCCCTCACTTGGGGACATAGCTGCTGGAGAAGGCACGTTCCATGGGGCAGGCAGGCAGGGGAAGTAGGTAGGAAAGGTAAGAAGAAAGGAGGAACAAGGGACCAGTAAGGACTTGTTCAGGTCAGAGCTTGTAGGCAGCGGAGTCAAGAGTAAACCCAGGCATCCTGAGGCCAGGGTTATTTCCCCATGTTCCATACTGCTATTTTGTGTGGAAGTTTTTATTTGGGGAGTTAGTGGGGGGTGGTCTACCATCATTCCCAACATTGCTCCCTTAGGAAAAGTCCATAAACATCTCACAACTGAGTTGAAGTGGCCAGGACACTAGGCTGGGTTCTTTTGGAAGTTTTGTCTTTAAGTTGGCTTTCTTATGCAAAACAATGAAACTGGCCATCTCAGTTTGCCCTCCTAGCAATTCTGTTGCTACAAATCCAAGACTGTATGTAAGCTGCTCACATCACTGGAGCAGAAAAAAATCAACTCTGCCAGCTTAGGGACTTGGGAGGGCTTATCTTTCATTTGCATTGGGGGAAAAGCCAACTGGCCTTTGGGAAATGGCATCATGGGTCTCCAGCTGGCAGGTTGGGGGGAGGCAGGGGGCAAAGGGAGAGGTGGAGAACGTCACTTCCCAAGGAATGGGAAAGGGGCGGAGGGTGCTCTGGGGGTGCAGGGACGGAGTGTGGACGTTCTGCACATGTAGGGATCTCAGCTACTTTACTGGGGACCCTAGGACTTAAAGATCTCTGAGCCTTGGCTTCCTCATCCATAAAAATAAAGCGGAAAGTACCTACATTAACTACTGCATCGCTGTGATGATTAAATCAGAGACTACCCAGGGTGGTGTTCCACAAATATTCATTTTTCCTTCCTCCCTTCTCAGGAAGAAGGAAGCAAAGCCCTCCAAAGAGAAGCAGACACATTCGCACAACTGCCTTGTAGAAAATGGACCTGCAGAGATTTAATTGATGCAGAAAACACAGGATTGTCACCACCAGAGTTGGCTGTATCACATGAGCTATTCCCAAAGCACACAAAATGAGCCAAATAACAAAATGGGCTTTTTCTGTGTGGCAGGCTGATGCCTAAAAAGTATCTGAGGGGTAAAACAGTCAATTAGATCTGAGTTCCTTATTGCATGATAAAGCAATGAGAGGGGGTCGGTGAGAATTGGCTTCTATGTGTTAGAGAGGCAAGGGCAACCCCACAGCTTTCAAGACAAGAAAAATGGGGGCATTTTATTTAAACAATGAGACAGATGTCAGAGAACATCTCCTGCAATACCCCCCGCCCCTCAAGGAGCCCACCGATGGGAAGTGGGGCTGCAGGAAGCTCTGCCAGAGTGGCAACAGCTCTAACTGGTACAAGAGCCCTCAATGCCCGTGCCAGGCCCTGGCCCAGCCCCTTGCCAGCCAGGCTCTGAGAAGAGGTGGCAGTAGTGGGGTCAGGGACCAGGGAGGCACAGGTAGAAAAGACAGATGGAAACAAGGACTCATGAATACCCAAGGTGTTCCAGGAAGAGAAAAACTGAGAACCAGAAGCCATCCCAGTCTTTCCTGTGGCTTTCTGGCTTCCTGGAGAAATTGCACACTTGAGACCTGAGACTTGCTGGGATGGCTCTAGGGAAAAGCCCGAGGGACAGAGGAGGGGCATTCCTGAGGACAGCCCCTGAGGAAAGCACAGTGCAGCAGAGGGAGAGCCCCCAGCAACCTTCCGCAGGGTTCTGGGCAGCTGAGTCCAACCCTGAGATACTCAAAGGAAAGATGGAATGCTCAAGAAAAGAGACATTAAAAAAGAAAGAAAAGAAAAATAAAAATGAAAGGGTCTGATCTTTGAGGCTGAGGTACTAGAGAGACAGGTGTGGGCCCAGCAGAGCCTGGCCCCAAGGTACAAGCATGTTGGGGGGCTTTGTCCTGGTGAATCGAGAACCATATACACAACCTCCACGGGAGCCCCACGTGGTGCTCTGCAGGGCCAAGGGACCGACCCAGTTCCACATGTTCCCTGGGTCCTGCAGGCAGCTTCCTCCCAAAGGTGCTCATGTCCCAATGCTCCACAGCTGCCACAAGTTATCAGTCTGCCACGTCGACACAGGAGCTCGCAGAAGTCCACACGTTTCAGCCCAAGATACATCGCGTGGTCACAGAGTGCAAGGCTTACTGTTTCGCCCAGCCCCCGGGTTCCCGGTGGCTCCCCCAAGTCCTCAGTGGGGCAAGTGGCAAAGGGGACTGGAGAATGCTTTACCAGATGGAATAAAGTGCAGGCAGCTCCTCAGGCACTTGGTCTGTTTGGAGGAGAGGCCAGGCTCAGCCCTCAGTAGTGAAACACCTTCAGCCTCCTGTGCTCATCCAGGCCCAGCTGCAGGAGGCTGGACGTGGCTGCTGGCTTGCGCACCGAGAAGAGATGTCTGGCCACAGGGTGAAGGAAAACTCTGCAGTCAGCTGAGCACATCCAGTCAGGGGCCGTGAAAGGGTCAAAGGCCGAACAGGATCCTTCCTGGACCCCCACGGCACAAGGACAGGCCCTGCAGGCCAGCCTAGCTGCTACAGCAGGAAGGGACCAGGATTACGGAACCAGCTAAAAGGATACAACTTGGGGTCATTCTTGAAATTTTCTAGCCACTTTCGGTTATCATCGATCATGCCCTGAAAGTTGGTGCTGCCCGCCTGGGGGATTTGGGAATGTGGGCGCTGCAAGAGGCGGAGCTGCTCACTGGGAAAGAGAAGGAGAGCATGGGGAGAGGAAGAAGGCAGGCAGGAGTGCCCGAGGAAGGGGATGTGCACAGAGCCAACCCAAACCCTTCACACCCTGCCTCCTTCTTCAACTACCAGCTGCAGCCTTTTCAGGGTCTCTAGCAATTCAAAGCTTCCTCTACTGGCAAGAGCTGCCCCTCTGGAACAATTCCCAAAAGGGAAGGTGGTGGACACCCTCCGCCCTGCTCCCAGGTGTGTACTACTGACATCAGGCTCTGGGCTCCCACATCTGCCTGTTCCCAGCCAACCCCATCAGCAAAGAGCTCCCCTCTATCGACTCAAGCCCAGCGTCAGCTCCCGAGATGGCCAAAGGGATGGTAGTGGGTACTTACAGCTGGGGGCCTTAGGGGGGATACATTTGGCAAGGAATAAGATGAATGGGAAATTAATGACAGGTTTAAATAATTGCCCGTCTGTCTCCCCAATGGGGTGCCCCTCTCACTGCAGATGTTGCTCAGCAGGACTCAGGGAAGAAGAGAGCCACAGGACGCAGACGAGCTCAAGGGCGAAGACAAAGGCCGGACGCCAGGGCTGGAGGGGCCATAGGAAGGGGCAGGGCCTGGGTCCCACTAGGGGCTGATTTCTCCCCAAAGGTGCCACAGGGCTGCTTCTTCATGGAGCCGGCTGGGTAAGCCCAGCCCTGCCCCCACTGGGACCTCAGTGGTGTGGACTTGACTTCCCCCTGGTTGAGGACAGGTGCCTCAGACCCAGGCAAGATGTGGGCAGCTCTGTGGACTGGGGGCCTGCCTGACCTCTTGAGGCCTGCTCCCCTCAGAGGTCCCACCCACCCGGGGAGGCACAGCAAGCAGCTTGATTGTGAGGCTCTACCCCGACCAAGCCACGGGAGGCTCACCTGGCAGACACGTAACCCAGCCTGTTCTCTGCGGTGGCAGGGCTGCTGCTGAGCAGCGGGATGCCAGCTGGAAGGGCAGAGGAAGGGCTCAGAAAGGGGCAGGTTCGGCTGCGCCACAACCTGGCCACGCAGGCGCCTCCCTGCTTCCCTGCACCCACTGCCTCCCCAGCACAGACGGTAAAGGCAGGAAAAGCTTCCATGGCTGGAGGTGAGAGGCAGGAATGGTCCTATTTGTTTTGTTTCTAAAACTTAATCTCCTTTTCAATTTTGGTGGGGCAGAAAGAAGAGATTTAGGTTGCCCTCAAATGTCTGTGTTTTTACGGCTTTTCACCTTCCTCAGCAGGGCTGGCCCAGAAGCAAGGGGGAGCCGCACGCCGAGGGGTTACAAGCAGAATCCTGCAGTCACAGAGCCATGGGTCAAACCCAGTTTGTTACTCCCTCACTGGGCACCCGGAGCATATTATTTAACTCTCTGAGTCTCAGTTTCCTCATCTGTAAAATGTGGATAAATAATAACTGCCTCAGAGAATTATTGTAAGGACTACATTAAAAAATATATATAAAATGCCTGGCCCATAATGTATTGCACATGTATTAAGATGATGACAAGAATGACCTTTTAGGTTCTGCTGAGCTCTAGAATCCATAATAAAGGCCCCAGTCAGCCCAGGCTCCATCTAAACCATCCTGACCCACAGAGCCTCTGGCTGCAGGGCCACCAGCAAGGCCTTCTTTATCAGGGACCCCAAGACAGAGTCAAAGGACCAATGACCATGCCGAAGTTGGGGGGCATGGGACAAGGGGAGGCAAAGAGGAAGAGGGGAAAAAGGAGTAGGAAAAAGAGAGCAGAAGGAAAGAAAGGAAGAGGGGGAGGATGGTAAGAAGGCTCAGCCCGGACGCAAACGCCGGCCCAGAGCGAGGCTTACACGGAAAATACTTGCGCCACTTCTCCAGCAGGAAGTCGTCCACTGTCTGAGGTATGGAGGAGGAAAGCCTGGGGCCCAGCCCCGGGTCCCAGGCCCACTGGGTGGACGTGGGTGCCACAGGGGATGAGGCTGAGGCCCTGGCCAGGGAGGGACAGTAGGTGGGAGCAGGGATGCTCTTGGAGGCCCGGAGGGAGCCATGCGCTGGCGTGGATGTGAAGAGTGGTGGTGGCTGAGCGTTGAGGCTGCCCAGGAGACCCAGGACAGCATTCAGCTGGCCGCTGATCCGCTGCAGGGAGCTGCTCAAGTCGTGGATCTTGTCAGGGACGATGGGACTTGGGAAGAAGTTGACTGAAAGGGAAGAGGTAGATGGTGGGGAAGGACTCAGGGCCAGGCCTAGAATGACCCCAGACCCAGTTGGCACTGTAGCACCCTGCTGGCCGCCCCTCCCTGTTCCTCCAGACAGCCGGGACGACAGCCCCTTGGCTTATGAGGGGGTTGGAGGACAGCAGGGCTCCTGTGTTCCAGACAGGACAGATGAGAAGCTGCCCATGAGAAAGAGGTTTCCGGGGCAAGGCCCTGGGGAAGGGCCCAGGACCGTGGAGAAAAGGAAGGCGAGAGGGCCCTCTGCCCGCACACAAGCCAGAGCAGCAGAGGGAGAACAGCGTCCCCCAGGGAGGCCCTGGAAGAAAAGAGGCTAACAGGGACAGCTCACCAACTATAAAGTGCTCCGCAGCATTCGGCAGGCCCTCCCGACCCTTTCAGCCCTGTGTGTCGGCAAACCCAGATGGCTTCACTCCTTCCTAGCATTTACTGAGTGCCCAGTATAGACACTGGCTCACAGAGACCTCCCTCTGCAGGGCTGAAGGAACAGGGCCGTCCCTCTGTTCCCCAAATTCCTCCCTATCCATGGATACTGTGGTCTTCACCCCTGCATATCCCCCCATCACTTCCCCGCTGCCACCACCACTCACTGTGAAGCGAGGAGCAAGAATCAGAACTTTCACTGCTCGTGTCATCCAAGTCGCTGAGGTCGAAGGTCACCTTTTTGGTGGGCGTTCCTTTCAGAGTGTCCTCATCTAAGTCCTGATGAGTAGAAGCAGCAGCCATTACTGACCCTTCTGGTGTCTTCCTACCTTACCTCCTTCCTTTCTAGCAAGTGGCTAGGATGCTGAGCTGGGTTCTTTTGTGTTTTGTCTTTAAGTTGGCTTTCTTATGCAAATCCATGAAATACGCCATCTCAGTTTGCTCTCCTAGCAATTATGCTGCTACATATCCAAGACTGGAGGCTGTTGCCCTTGTGATGTATGGGGACTGAGGACTCAGTGAGTAGGCTCTTCCGGGGCCCAGTTCCACCAGGCACCCTGGGGGAGGCACACCACACAGGCTGTCTCACAGTGGGGTGGGAGGGAGGCGAGGCTAAGAGAACCCAGGTACCTGAGATACAGGCATCAGGGCCACCAGGACCACACAGATCCCCACCCCACCCTCCCGGTAAACTCTGCCTGCAGCGTCTCTCCACCTAAGCCTCCCTCTTGCCACATCTAAGTCTCAGGCATCCAGGGAAAAGTCCACAAGGTCCCAGGGCAGGTAGGAGAACCTGTCTGTCATGTGCGTCCACCATTCCTGACACCCTGGTCAAGCTTCTCTTCAGGTACACTGGCAGGGTAATAGCAGGGGCTAGGCCCCCTTCTCAGGACTCTCCAGTAAGAGGTTCCAGGTGTACTCAGGACCATTCAGCACAGACATCCAAACCCACAGGTGACTTCGACAAACTCAGAGCTAAAGCCACTGCTGTTTTCACCAGCCAGGAGCCTGAAGCCTACTGCCCAGTCCTGGACCCTTGAGGCCCAGCTCCCCTGACAGAGGACCAAAGAACCCAACCCAACCCCAGGAACAGAAGAGGGAGGCCAGGACCACACTGGGCCACATGGCCACAGGGCTGCACCTCTTCCCGAAGAGAGGACTCCAGCTGATTTAGCTTCTCCTCTTTCTTCTTTAGCAAGTCATGGCCTTTCCGCATAGCTGACTTCATCTCATCCAGGTGCCTGGTCTCCTGCAGCCAGGGAGAAAGGGGAGGAGAAGTGACTCTCTGCACTGACGCTGGAGTCCCAATTCTACCATTTGCTGGCTGGGTGATCTTGAACAAATCACTTAAGTCTCAGTCTGGTTTCTTACCTGGAAAAGAGAAGTAACGACTTCTATAGGGTTGTGAGAATCAAATGAGCATGTTGCATGTATAACACCATGCCCACACCTGATAAAGTCTCAGATGGTTACTGTTAACCAAATGGTTATTATCATCACTGCTTCAGCTATCATTACCATCATCATCATCAAAATTCTAAGGGCCAGGCATGATCTAAGAGAGCCCACTCTGCCAGGACCCTATAGTAGTAGTACAAGGATCTGTAATCCCAACTACCAATAACATCTCTGCCTTTTCAATGCAAATTAGGCTATCAGAGAAGTAACTCAGAGTCTTATGCTGAGTGCGTTAAAAAGATTTTGTGTATAGGCCAGGCGCGGTGGCTCACGCCTGTAATCCTAGCACTCTGGAAGGCCGAGGTGGGAGGATCGTTTGAGCTCAGGAGTTCGAGATCAGCCTGAGCAAGAGCGAGACCCCATTTCTACTAAAAATAGAAAGAAATTAGCTGGACAACTAAAAATACATAGAAAAAATTAGCTGGGGCCGGGCACAGTGGCTCACGCCTGCAATCCTAGCACTCTGGGAGGCCGAGGCGGGCGGATTGCTTGAGCTCAGGAGTTCGAGACCAGCCTGAGCAAGAGCGAGACCCCATCTCTACTAAAAATAGAAAGAAATTAATCGGACAACTAAAAATATATAGAAAAAATTAGTCGGGCATGGTGGCGCATGCCTGTAGTCCCAGCTACTCGGGAGGCTGAGGCAGAAGGATTCCTTGAGCCCAGGAGTTTGAGGTTGCTGTGAGCTAGGCTGATGCCACGGCACTCTAACCCAGGCAACAGAGCGAGACTCTGTCTCAAAAAAAACAAAAAAGATTTTCATGTACAAATGAAGTCTCTAGTGTGACGGAATGAAAAAGCGAAGCACTGCATTTGAAAGTTTTAAAATCTTAGTTGTACTCTTCACCTAGAATAATAGGAATAATAATACTATCTTGCACATTACATGTGGTTATGGTGAGGAGACAATGATTTACTATTACAGAAGGCTGCCCACACGCTATGCATTGCTGTGTAAATGTAAGTGAGCCCAGGGCCCAGGCGACCACTCTCATGGAGTTCCCAGAATAATCAACTGAGGGAGGGCCTAAAAGTGAGTGTTCCACTGGCTCCACCAGGACGCCCCCTGGCACAAGGCTGGCAGGCTCTCCTCAAGGTCCCTGACCTCTTCCAGGTTCCTGCGCACATCTCCCAGGGCCTTGGTGCCTGTTGGGTCTTCGGCTGCCTCCTGAGCGCTGGCCAGCTCATGGCGCCAGTGCTGCTGGGCAGCTTTCAGAGCTGTCTGCCGCCTCCGCATGGAACGTGTCTGCTGCACCAGGAACTCCTTGGCATTACGGAGGGCTACCCCCTCGGCAGAGAGGTAGTGCCGGACACTGGGAGGATGGGCCAGGGCAGGGGAATAGGAAGGAAAACAGAAGACTCTAAGAACCTGCTCTGGCTCACACAGCCAATTTCCTAGCTGATACCCACCCTGAGTAGAGACAGGAGCTGCTGGGCTGGGGCTGGGCAGTGTGCTCAGGTGCCACTGTTAAATGCCTACAGCACGAAGCACATGGGACTAGCAGTGCCCCTACCCTGACTCTGACAGGGATTACGCCTAGGGCCTGTGCACAGATGACCAAACACTCCCAGCAGTCTGATCCTCAACCAGAGGTCAGCAGAAGCCAGCATGCTGTGTCAAAGGTCACAGTGGGCAGTTTCTTAACTTGCCAGAGAAGATTCCTCAGTCCCCTGGGGCCTTCCTGCTGAACCAAGTCCCACTGGTGATCGCTGTCAGCTCACTTCAGCTTACCGCAGCTCTGTGACGCAGGCACTCTCTCACCCCTTCACAGTACCCCCAACCCGAAATAAGACAGGCCGTGGGAACTCACTTGTCCAAGGACAGGTCCTCCTTGTCCTGGGAGAGAGAAGAGGACACCTCTTTGGTCTGGTTCTATGGATACACAGTAGAAAAGACCCATTGCATGTAGCAAAAGCAGACACCTACAGGCTCAAGAGACCCCAAAGCCCTCCCAGTGGCCAAGACAAGGAAATGGCCCTGCCAGCTGCCAGGCACGGTTCCCTGTAGACACCACTGGACTGGTGGAGACAGTGGGAGGCGGGAATGAGAACAGGAGGCCAGGTCCTACAGAGAACAGAGCCAGGCCCTCCTGATGTCCTACCCACTCATGCCCCACCCCATCTCCAGCCCCCAGCTCACTGTCCCAAGGGATTTCCTGAGGTCCTCAATGTGGAGTTCCGGCTCGAAATGTGCAGAAGCATTACTCTCCTCAACTCTCAGCTCTTCCAACAGGTCCTGCTTCCTCTGTGCTTCTGCCTCCAGGCTGCTGTGGATGGAAAGGCGAGTGGGCACTGGAGTGTGAGTCAGTCTGGGATGCAGGCCAGGCAGCGCCCTGTCGGGACATCTCCATCCCCTCACTCCAGTCACAGTCCCAGAGGTGGGGCTGAGGCACAAATAGTAGAACCAGGAATCCCCTGCTTTTCATAGCCTCTTATCACACCCTACAAAATGCCGCAGCCAGAGGCTCTTGTTCCTGGCCTCTGCTACCTCTTTCTATGAATTGAGCCATGATTAGACAGGGCCCATAAGCAGCCGAGGTCAGAGGACAGGCAGGAGGCAGCCAGGGTGGCTAAGTGCAGGGTGCCCACCCCACCTGACGCGTTTCTGCAATCTCTGGCTCTGAGTCTGCAGCAGATCCACTTGGGACTCCAACTCCAACTTGCGGGACCGAAGCTTGTCAAGAATTCTTCGGAGCTGCCGGTTTGACTCCAACAGGTGGCTGTGCTCCTGCTTTGCCTCCTCCAGGTGCTGATGGGTGGCTGTGGCTTCCTGGGGGCAGACGGAAAGACTGAAGCACCCAGAGACACAGTGGGGAGAAGTCAGGGAGCAGGCGGCACTAGAGGGCAGAGAAGCCTGAGGAGGATGAGCTGGGGGGTGTCTCAGAGCCACTGAAGTCATTGTCTCTGAGGTCAGGAGGTCTGCAGGCTCCTGTCCCACCACAGCCCCACTTCCTCGAGGTTCCCAAGTGGAGGTCCACAGAGTGAAGCTCTTTGTGGAGTATTAGCCAACAGAGTTTGGAACCTCAGGGCCCTGGACAGATCAGGTGAACAAAAACGGTGTGGGGAGGGGTGGAAAGGAAGGGGATGGAGGACAAGAGCCGCAGACAAACCTCACTCTCCAGAGCAACCTGCCTCTGCACATCAAGCAGCTGCTCCTTCTCCTTCCGGGCCGTCTCCTCCTGGAGGGGAAGACACGGTGCACGTTGGCTGACTACAGACCGCCGTCTGAGGGGCAAGGCCTGCCTCCTCCTAGAGGAGCTATGACTCTAAGTTCAGGGTCCCTGCAGATCCTCACCTGAACATCCAGCTGAGCCAACCTGGCCTTGATATCTTTAGTTCTGATTTCCAGTTCCATCTCTAAATCTTGGAGCTTCCTTTCCTGCCCGGAGGAGTAGGTGGAGAGAAAGACATAAGCGTAGAAAGAGTATAAGGCATCAGCTGAGGGGCAGGTGCGAGTTCTAGAACCCACAACCCACCACAGCAAACCACAACGTCCACTCTGGGCTCAGGCTTCCTCCCAGTGTGCCCTTGCAGCCTCCCAGGAAAGCACCACACCTTGTGTATGTCCAGTGGGGGCAAGGAGAAGCAAAGGCATCGACCTCAAAGCCTTACCAGGGCTGACCTCCCCTTCTAATGCTGAGGGTGTTCCCTGGCCCAGAAAACAAAACAGTGGAGATGCCCCAGCTTGGAGATGGCCAGTGAGAGACCCCCACTCTGGAAGTCCTGCTGCACTCCATTCTGCCACGACCATGGCGTCTGCACCTGACGCCTTCCTACCCTGCACAGAGATGTCATGGTGGGCTCATCTCGCCCCAGACCCCTCACCTGCTCCCGGTGCCGGCGCCGCAAGTCCTCAAGCTGCTTGTCCTGCTCCTGCCTCACCGTCTCCAACTCTCGCTCATGGGCCCTCCGGAGGCGCTCTAGCTCCCCGGTCAGGTGCCCCAGGAGGTCAGCCCGCTGTTTCCTCTCCTGAAGGAGGGTGGGCCCACCGGTGGGAAACTGCAATGAGCCCTCCCACCCCAAAAATCATGGTCCGCCACCCCCAGCCCCAGGTCAATAAGCTCAGGGACATCATGAGCTCCCTAAGGCCAGCTCTTACAGATGAGAAAGAGAGCTGCAAGGCCAGCACTGTCCCAGCCCCCACAAGCCTGCACCCCGCTCTGCAGCTGAAGCAGATGCTGGCCAGATGCCATGAGGGACCCCCTCTGGGTCTCCTAGTGCTCTACCATGTCTAACTCTTCCTCCTTAAGGGAAGAGAGGTCACTGATAAATTATCCCTATTCTTCAGCAAGGTCATAATTAGTTTGGGATGGGATTCAGCTAAACTTCATCACAGGACCACTATTTCTGTGCAGAAAAGATCACAGAAAGAGTCTGGAATACTGGTTCCAGTTACAAGAGCAGTAGCCTAAAAATGCCCCACAGAGGCCCAGCTGTGTGCTAAAGTCAGCCACCCCCCACCCACCCACCCACTGTTTACCCCCCGCGTGAGCAAGCCAAGCCAGCTTGGGACCACTCAAGTAATTGAACTTTCCCACCTAAGGCCAAAGGCTGAAAACGGGCAAATATTACCTAAATATTATTTGGCTCTTGCCAGTCTATTTCATGGTGTCCTGAAATTTCGATGAACCCGCGTGGCATGGTGCTGGAGTGATGAAACTGAAGGCTCTGGAGTCAGACAGCCTGGGCTCGAATCCTAGCTCCTACACTTATTAGCTCGGTATTGTCTTGGGAAAGTTACTTAAACTCTCCAAGTCGCAGTGCCCTCATCTTTAAAATGGACATAATGACAGTACGTACTTCCTACAGCTATTATGACAAATAGATGGGTTAACATACATAAAGAGCTTAGAGCAGTGCCGGGCACACAGTACAAGCCCAACATGTGTTGGCCATTATTACCACTGGAAGAAAGTACAGCCTGCCCAACAGAGAGGAATTACCCCCATTAGGTGGAGGTTTTTCTCATGCTTTAGTGAAAAGGTTAAAAACAACTTCATAATTGCAGGATACCAGAGAGGAAAGCCTGAGAGAGAGAGAGAGAGAGAGAGAGCGCGCGCAAGAGAGAGAGAGAGAGAGAGAGCGCGCGCGTGTGTGTACACACGTACAGGGGATGTGACCAAGCTACCTCAGCTTCATACTGCTCTCTGGCCTCAGCCATCACTTGCTGGTGCTCCTCCTTCATTTTATCCAACTTCCTCTCGTGCTCCCTTTCTATTTCTTGGCGCTTCTCTCGCAGGAGACTGCTGAGCTGCAGGGCAGATGGCAGGGACTGAGGGTGGACCAGCACTCGGGGCCTGGTGCACCTGAGGGTCTTCTACACACCTCCCCAACCTCCCCTGCACATACGCAACACACACAATCATCACACACATATGGCACCACAGCATACACATGGCCATACCTCCAACACCCCTTCCCCATATGCATAGAGGAGCATGGGGATGCGGAAGTACCTGGCTTCAAGGGAACTAAAGCATAAAAATGGAACCAGAAGTACTAACCCCAAACTGGAGGACACTTAGGCCAAGATGGCTTAGCAGACCGTAAGAGAGCCCACGACAGGTGCATGCAAATATTGAAGACACAGCCAGCACTCACCTCTTGCTCATATTCAATCACTTGGTGAACCTTCTGGAAAGCTCTCTGCTCTGCCCACCCAAGGCTCTCCTGCAGCTGGGCTTCGTCTTTATGTTGAGCTTCCTCTATCTTCTTCTGGAGGCTGGAGACCACCTGAGGAGGCCCCAGAACACACAGGGGAGTGTGACCCTGAGACAGACTGCAGAGCTGCTGTTGGGGGACACATTCCTAGGACCCAGCGTCCATTCCCAGGGACCTGGAGTAAAAGGGAGGCTCGCTCCCTAGATGGGCTGAGCTTTTCTGCTGACCAGCCATGAAGGGGGTCCTGGGGCTCACGCTCAGGGCCCAAGCTGCCCAGGCTCTGCCCTCTTAGGCCAGGGCCAGCCAGATCTCACCTCCCGGTGCTTGGTCTCCAGTGAGGAGCGGAGCCGCTCCAGCTCGGCACTGTGCTCCTTCTCCAGCCTTGCCACTGCCTGGGGAGGAGCAAAGGGCCTGTGAGGAAAACAGGGTGGGAACAGCCAGCCTGGTACTGACCATGGAGGAAGGCAGAGTCAGGAAGACCACCTCCAAGGGGAAGAGTGGCACATCTCTGTTCCTCTGAAATAACTCAGTCCCTAAAGTCTACAAGCGGTATATGAACAGGAACACAAAGGCTGGAGTAGGGGCACTTCAGTAAGTCTCAGCTAACCGCTTCCATCCCCCTGCCTCTGGGCTCGGCCACAGGTCCACAGGTGGTGCTCACGGTATAAATAAGACTGCAGCCATGGAGGGCTGGAGGTTTTTAGCACAATCTCTCTGAGCACTTGCAGTATAATGAAGTCCCCTCTATCTTGCTGCAGTTTTCCCCTTACAGCTAAAGCTCCATTCCTCACCGAAAGAAAAAGAACGTCCTAACGATTATTGCAGCGTCTAACCTGCAGGCAGACCATCTGGCTGGAGGGAGAGGGAGTAAGGACAAAGGAGAAAAACCCTTCTGAGTTGCTAGCCTCTCACTCTACCACAGGAAAGAAAGGGGGAAGTGAAGTCACTGTAGCTGCCCCTCAGAGACAGGGACATGGCACCTCTGTTCTGGCTGAAGTTTGTTCCGCCATGAAACTTTCCCAAATATATAGGACATTTTCCCTCAAGCCTCTGATGGCTCCCCACCATTAACAACACTCAGCTGCCACTGCCTGTCCAGCCCAACCCTGGAGGGACCCCTTAGACACCTGCCATGTCCACCCTACCATGGAGACCAGGCAGTACCTGCCCTGAGCCAAGTCAAGTCCACGCAGAGTGATGGGCCCAGACGGTCAGCTCACCATCCCCCACGCCTGTCCGTGCTTGACAGCCACACTCCGACTGGCTCCCCAGCCTGTGCGCCCCCCCGAGGCTTGCCCTTGCTCTTCCTCTGCACTTGGTCCCTCCCCAGGCAGCCCAGCAACACGTCAGAGGGCCCCCACTTGACTTGCTCACTTCTTTCCTTTCCCTTTCCAGCTGCTCCCTCAGCTGCTGCAGAGCCTTCTCCTTCATGGCGTTCAGGGCAGCCTGCTCGCTCTTCTCTGATGCCTCCATTTCTTCCCTGAGCTGCGCCAGCATTTGTCTGTTTTTCTGTTCCAAGCTGGCCCTCTCGGCTTTCTGTTGGGTCTCTAACTCTTCTCTCAGCCTTTGCAGGGAAGCCTCTTGCTCGGCCCTGGGCAGACAGAATGCAATGGGGATGGCCCTGTGCACCCTGGGGTCACCTCATGCGGCCGAGCAACTCACAGTGTGCACTCACCTGATTCTGTCCTCGTCTGTTTCTGTGCTGGACTGGACTTGAGCTCGAAGCCGGGATAGCCTCTGGCTTTCCTCCTCTCTCATGCGGGCCTCCTCTTCTTCAGTGGCTTTCTGCAGCTGTTCCTTCAGGGAACTTAGATGTAAAGGAAAGGCAAGTTTGTTGGAGGGATGACAAAGGTCTTTCCTCTTCTATCCATAATCCCTGGCTCTCAGCCTGCAACAGCCCTGTATTCTGTCTATGAAGCTTCCTAAATCTTAAAGAGAAGTCTAACTTCAGCCTCTGCATCCCTATACTACTTCCCACGGTCACCAGGGGGCCATGGACTCCCCTTTGCCACAGGAAGCAGACTGCAGGCTACTGGGTCTGAGTACAGCATTTCTTCTAAAGGCTCCGCTTTGCTGACACATTCACCATAGCACGGCGTTCACTCAAGGACAGATACGGTCACCCAACCTCACTCCGGTCCCACATTCTTCCCCTCCCCACCCTACGGACTCTGTTCTAGGCACATCAGTTGAGTCGCCATCCCTAAATCCCACCACACTCTTCCTTGCCTCTTGGCCTTTGTTCCTGCTAGTTCCTCTGCCAAGAATTCCCTTTTCTATCTGACAAACCCGAATTCATCACCACCCAGCTCCCTCCTCTCTGGGAAGTCTTTCTAACTCCCTCCAAGTTCATCAGTTCACCTTTCTGTACCCAACACACTTTGTATGGGGACCTTTCTTATCCCATGCCTCTCTGTACCATGCATCTTATGGCATCATATTCAATCTTTTGTATCTGTTTTCCTTGCAAGTCTTGGAGCTTCTTCAGAGAAAAAAATCTCATCTTAAAATCTGTTACATCCCACGTGCCAAACACAGTAGCTGACATAAAGTAGGTGCTCAATAAATGTGTGTTGAATTTGAACAGCATCATCCAGCCCCAAACTATAAGCAAGCCTTGATTATCCATGAACGCTATCTTATTTATAGGTCAATGATGGTGACCATTTCATCCAAAGCAGACACCCCTCTGCTCACACAAACCACACCTTTTTCAGGGAGCTCCTCACATAGCCCCACATGACTGGGGATGTGAGCTGTGCACTCAGGAAACTCAAGACTAAGAAAAACATGATTCAGAAAACGATTTCTTTCAAAAGCTTCTGTAGCAAATTCCAAAGCCAAAAGGATTTTGGATCGTTTCCTATTTCAAGTTATTGACAACACTGCTCTCTTCTATTACGATGGAAAATTTGAGTTAAGTAAAAATCCTTCCCTCTAGATTCCCCAGAAACCCTTTCTCTTTGTCCCATGGTTAAATTTTACACATAGTAACACAGATAGTTAGAGCTGGTAAGGACTTTAGAGGTTAAGTCCCATCTCTTCATTTTACAGCTAAAGAAACTAAGGGGCTGCCTACCTTCTCATTCAAGAAGTATTTGTTACAAGATCAGCTGTGGCTTCCAGAAATTTCTACCATGTGGAAGTTTCTCAGCAAAGAAAAGGAGGGCCTACCCCTCAAAAAGGCTTGGGCATAAACAGAAATAGGGTTTTCTTGATGAACTATAAACACTTTGAAGAAAACCAGGCAAGGCACTACCCAAAGAGAAATCACTTAGATGAGACTGTCTGAAACTATGCATTTGTACTGAAAATAATAATAATAAGCACTACCATTTATTGAGCAACTACCACGTTTCAGGCCCTAAATCACATACTTCTGGCATGCTAAGATGGCTCTCCAAAGGCCCCAGTAAAGTCGGAGGGCTCGGGAGAGAAATGGAAAGCACAGGGAGCCAAGCCCAGGGTGGCCAGGAAGAGGGGAGGAGCCTGGCGGGCTGGCAGGGAGACACCACCAGCATTTCCCCCAAGGGGCTGAATCCTCAAGTGAACTGCTGAGTCACATCCTGTTTGGGTGGGCACCTGACCCAGTCTTCAGTTGACTGGAAGAGGAGGGTGCTGTGGGAGGTCTGTGCTTTGGGATGCTTCTTGGCAGAGGACCCAGAAGGACATGATATAGGGACAGAGCCTACCTAGGTCAGCAGATCCTGTGTTGGGATAATGAGAGAGATCGTGCCCAACCCTCCTGGTACATGGGTGTTGGTTTTCTGCTTTATTTTCTCTAAATTAAGCATAAATGTTTTATATACACTTTGCTATGTATGATCTAAAAATAATAATTCTCTACCATCCTTGGATGTTCCAAGAGGACAAGATTTAGCCTTTAGTTAAATTGCCAAGTAAATGAAATACATTAACACCTTTTTGTAGTATCTTCCCATCCTGGGACTGTGACAGATTGCTCATTACCATCTCTATATCCATTCTCCTTTTTTTCCTTACTAACAGAACCCTGATTTCATTCTACCAGGTAAAAAGGACAGCTGAAGGACTTACATTTCCCAGTCTCCTTTGCAACTGGGATAACCAATGAGATATAAGCAGAAATTATTGGGTAAAGTTTCCAGGAGTAGTCTTGGGGAGCCATGGACATCCCAGTGGTCTCCAGGGTGGGAAGAGGGTGTCCCTCACTCCCCACATCCCTGCGAGGCCCAGAAATTGTGCCTGAGGGGAAGGGCAGGACCTGAGAGACTTCTCTTTCTGCTGGTGAAGCCGGAGGATTTCCTCTTCCTCCTCTTGCCACAGCTTCTCCTGCAGTTGCTGCATCTTCTCTCGCTTCAATTCCAGCAGCTGCCTCTGCTCTTGCTCGAGTTCTTGGGCCACTGCCTCTTCCATGGCCTTTAAGGCAGCCTCTGAGAGCTGCTTTGGGGGAGCCACAGGCTCTGTGGATCGCCTACCACGGGTGGGGAACAGCATTACCACTACAGTTTTAATATGCACCTACCTTTTGGCATTAAGGTTTATATGGGTACAGAACAACACACACAGAATCCTAATGGAGGGCCCACAATCAGGAGACACATTTGCAGATCAGGTCACCCAGAGGCAGGCTATAAGATACAGTTGTCATTTGTTCTACAGGACAAGTCTCACTGTGGCTGTCTAAAGCCCCAAGAGCCTAGGGAGAAGAGTGGCCGATAGCAGACTCTCAGTAGACCTGGCAAGTTCTGGCCCAAGATCACAATCTGAAGCTGGCAAGAGCTGGCAGCAGCAGGGAGAGAGTGAAGCCCTGTCCCTAATGGAAACTTCCTCAGAATGGTTCATGGCCCTGTTACCATCTTCCCACAAGGGCTCTGCTTGCTACTTGAGACTCATGCCAGCAATTTTGAAACAGTCCCCAGAGACTGCTCTCCACCTCCCAAACTGAGCGAAGCCCACAGGAAAAGCAGCAGCATGTCTCCTAGCCCTAAGACTGCAACAGTCAATGAGGTCCAGGAATAGGAAACTCTTCTCTCACACTCCAAGGGAGCCAGGAGGAGATGCTTCCCTAAGCCAAAGAATGTAGCAAGAATAAACAGGAGTGTTGTGTTCCCTATCTCTCCATGGGGGCACATTTTCATCTGTTAGAGTTAATTCACTGTTTGAAAATGAGCAAAAGAAATTTAGAACTAACCTGGATGCACAGGTGGGTGGTAAGACAAGGAATAACGGTATTGGTTAAAAAGATGTCTATAAAGTAATAAGAACTGTTATTTTGATTGTTTTCTGTTTCTTGAAGGAAATACCCGAAGAGAGACCCTGAGAACATTCTGAGTAATGAAAGCATAAGCAGGATAAAGCATTTTGACTCCCAGAGTGATTTTCCTAAAGGTCAGTATGTGTCTGCATTTCGGGTCCCTCAATCTCACGTTGGCAGTTGGTCTCACCACAGCCATCGCCTGTTGCAGGCCTGGCACGGTTGCTCAGTCGACCTCAGCGGGAAAGTGTGGGCATGACCCAAATCAAAGAGGGCTGGGCGAGAGTCAAACAGGGAAGCCAGTCCTCCCAGCTGGGGACTCAGAACCCCTTCTCCCTCCAGCTCGAACATACAGCAGATGGAAGGCAGCGGGAAGGATCAGATTAAAGAGAAAAACAAGGACTTCGGAATCCCACTGCAGCCCTTGAGACTAGAGACAGAAGGAAAACAGAAGAGACTACTGACCACTCTGAGCTACCGTTAAGACCTTTCCTAAAATTGTAACTCAGACCAGAAAGGCTTGAGTTATGCCTTCAATTCTTTCCTGCTCCCACCTCCATCTACTCCCTCCTTCCAAATTGTGGCTTCCTCTCAGTCCCCTGACACAGATGTGAGAGATGTGGCTGCGCATCCTCTGAGAATGCTGCCCGTGCCAAGAGCCTTCCCCAGCAGCTCTCCGCCTCATCAACCCTCCAACTCATTTCCAACCTTGGCTGAGAACATCTTTTTTCCCTGAGATGGTACCTTCTAATGTCTCTCTCTCCTGTGGGCTGCATAGTTATGTGGAGCCCTAGGGACAGATGCTGTGGAAAGACGGGGCATCAGACCGTGTGGCGGCATGTGCCCGGGCTACACGTGCCAGAGAGCTTGCTTGCACACTCGGCACGCAGGCAAGCAGGGCTATTTTTCAGTGGGCCTCTCTCCCTCACCCAGTTTTAAAGATCTATAATAGTATCCTAAACTCCTAGCTTAGGTCCAAGACAACAAACAATGCCTGAAAGATCCATGAGACAGTGGGGAAGTTGAGGACTCCAGAGGAAGAGGCAGCTCTGATTTCTAGGCCAACTCCCCAGGTATCAGAATCAGTGAGACCCAGTTTTCAACCGTGAGTGACAAAGGGGAGGCTCTGTAGGAGCATAATCATTTCAGGCTAGCCACCAAATAGCACGGAGACATGTGAAAGAAAGCGGGGAAGGAGGGAGGAAGAAAGGGGAGGATGGAGAGGGAGAAATGGCACCCCAGGAACATTCTGAAAAGGCTGTACTACCACTAGGGCTGGGACAGGGATCAAAGAGATCAC
This sequence comes from Indri indri, assembly GCA_004363605.1. Lineage (NCBI taxonomy): Eukaryota > Metazoa > Chordata > Mammalia > Primates > Indriidae > Indri > Indri indri. The sequence goes on from RJWJ010002249.1 coordinate 93,848, forward strand.
AACTCATCTCATATTCAACCTTGTGGCTTTGATTCATTTACCCTCTTCTCCACGAATCCTCATGAAAGATGCTGGGATGACAAAGGGGAGGACATTCCTGTTTTCCAGTCCCCGCCTAGTGGCCACAAAGCATGTCTAGTGAGCAGCACCGGCTGCGGGCAGCCCCACCCACTCCCTCTGGCCTGCCCTCTGCTCCCAGCCCTGCCTTGCAGCTTGACTACACCTTTGGAAGCTGACAGACACAGAACTACTTCCACAAAACCCAGAAAACCAATCTATTCCTAAGATATTACAGCCATAAAGATTAATAACAAGGAAGTTATAGGGCCTGAAAAGACTCAGGAAAGGAACAGAAGGCATTTCCTTAAGGAAATTGAAACCACATGGTCAAGTAAAGTGTCTCTGAGACCCCAGCAAGGACAGCCTCACTGGGATGGGGGGAGAAACACAAAGTACGGGGATTAATCAGCCAAGGCGGCTGGGAGGAACCTAGGCTGCCTGGGCTTCCCTCTGGAGGTCCCGGGAAGACGCCTGTCTGACCTCTGCCCAGCTCTTCCTCTCTCTGGACCACACTTGTCTCCTGTCATCATAGAAAGCACCCTCATCTGGCTGTCCACAGCCAGCAGGGAGCCTTGGCAAAGCTGCACAGTTCCTCAACGTCACAGCTTTCATTGTAGGATCTATCACTATCCGAAAAACGTGGCCGCCCCTTCCCCACATCATTCCTGCAATGGTGTGGTGACAACATGAGATCATGAGCTCACGTGCCCTGCCAGCTCTCAGTGACATTTCCTATGAGTAATCAGTGCATGAACCTGTCTCTGCTCAGCCGTCAGTCCTGCGTACCTGCTTAGCTCACAGAGGAAAAATGTATAAATCCCGGCACCTGTCTTTCTCTACGCAGAGAAAAGGAACAGCAGCTGCACACTAAAAGTCAGGAGTCTAGGGCTCTAGGGACTAGACTCTGGTCCTAATTCTGCAACTGACCAGCAATGTGAACTGGAGAAAATCCCTTCAGCTCTCTGAGCCTCAGTTTCCTCATCTGAAAAAGGGGTAAGGAGGGAAGGGTGAGAATAGGAAGAGAAAAGCTAAATGATTTCTAAATGTTAGAAGTGTTTGGTGCGGCAACATAGGTAAATCACAAAAACATGTGGAGCTCTGAACCCAGGGACAAAAGATACATCCTACATACTGTATAATTCCATGTATATGAAAAGCAGAGAACTAGAAAAATCACTCTATAGGACAGAAGGCAGAACTATGGAGACCTGGGGTCGGTGGACCGAGTGAGGCATGAGGAAACTTTCTCAAGGGATAGAAACGGCCTACATCTGATCTGAGTGGTACTTACGTGGTGTGCACAGATGCAAACATCACTGAATTGTACACTTCAGATTTGTGTCCTTCAGTATAAATATCTCAACAAAAAAATTTGTAAGAGAAAAACAGTGCTTGGTAGAGGAGGTAACATGACTTAGTAGGTTTCTGCTAATGAGCCAGGAGGTACCTCCTCGTCCACCCTTGTACCCCAAGTCCTCACCAGGAGCCCCAGGGCCCTAAGCTAACCCCAGGTGAGGACTGGTGACGGCTGCATGGGGCTCTCGAGGCTGCACATGGGGCACCAAGGATATGCTCAATCTCCCCCTACACTCCCCATCCTGGGCTGAACCCAGAGCTCCCCCTCCCCACCACCCAAGAATGAATGGGCACTTCAGTAATCCACACACGGTAGGGGACAGGGGCAGACGCATAAAACTGGCCCTTACGCCTCTGGAGAGACTGGCAGGGTGGCGCTGACTGCCACCTTCTCCTCAAGCTCCTCTGCCTCTTCCTGCCCAGGACTCAGAGCTCCTCAGCCTGGGAGCGCTGCTCCTTGCCCCTCTCATGGGTGGCAGGTGGGCTTGGGGTCTGCTCCCTTGACAGCAATTGTGTTAAAGTCAGTAGGAAGGCAAGATGCTCATGACACTCCCCATTTGGGGACAAAGAGCTATGATGGGGACAAGAGAAATAGCCCCAACAAAGTTTCCCTACCTCAGGTCTCAAATTTCCTTCTGCCCTCCCTGTCTCTCCCCAAGTTGTTTGTATTGAAGACCAGAGACTCCCACCCACGTGGGAAGCAGGACGGCCACAGCACCCAAGGAGCAGCTCTGCACCCAGCAGGTGTTCAACGGATGCTGCTGACTGAACATTGCTGCTACTTGGGTTCCCCGTGACTCATTCCAACCTGATGAATTCTGAGACCGGCATCTTTCTTTTGCTAGGGGGACAGAGAACTAGCAAACATACACTGTGCTATGGACCAGGCTGGGATGCAAAAGTTCTCTCAGCTGGCCTCGGGGTGACCTGGGGCTCTGCACCTCCCTCTGCCTGGGCCTGGCACACAACAGGAGTCCGGCTGGGTTTGCTGAATGACTAAAAGTGAGGTGACTACTGAAGAGAAGGTGGTGGTGGGGAGGGGACCAGGAGAAATGGCTCCCCTAGCAGGAATGGAGCAGCCAGGGTGACAGCAGTCTCTGCCCTAGTCCATGGCAGGGAGGCAGCTGGGTCGGAAGAGATACCTTCTTGTTCAATAGTTTCTAAGTTCTCCTAATCAGACTGTGTACCCCAATCTCAGTTGTAGACCGAGGACTAGGAAGAAGCAGATTTCCGCAGTCCCCAGCTCCCATGGGACACTAAGCAGAACCTCTGCTGCTGCTGCTACTTAGGCTGCAAACCGGCCCCAGCTCTCCCCTCCCTCTCTAGACCCACCCACCCCTGCTCTCTCAGCACTAGCATACACGCACTACACACAGAGGAGCCACCACCACTCGGGGTGCTTCCCCCTCATCCTTACCTCTGGAGGCAAACCGGGGGGCTGGGGCTGGCCACAGAGTGCTGCCCACGCTCCTCTGCCTCCTTCCATTCAGGCGGCCCCTCAGGGGACTGCGGAGGCCCTTCCTCGGAGGACTGGCTGTGAAGGGGACTTTGGAGCTGCTCCCCGTGCAGAAGTGGAGGAGACAACCTGGTCAGGCCAGCCGGAGCCGCAGAGTCAGGCCCCTCCATTTGGAGAGCAGGAAGAGAACTGGGGAGTGCAGTGTGGACCCAGGTCAATCCCTCCTCCCAGGCTAGATCCCAGCCCGTCCCCACCCCCATGAACAGCCACAAGAGCGAAGGCCAATATGTAGGAAGGAGAGACTTCTCTTAAGCTCTCCTTTTGCCTGGATTAGAGTCAAGCTCCCCAGGTCCCTGTACTGTATTTGCTTGGTCCAGGAGAAAGAGCTGGACACACTCACAAGTGTACTCATTCCCAAAGTCCACCATCACCGGGGCCAGCCAGGGATGGGAGAACTGAGTGGAAAATGGGGAGAAAAAGAGAAGCCAGACTCAGGTGGTCAGACTATAGAAAATGCATGAAGCTGTCAGATAGCTTTTTCTGGTCCCAAAATGGAAAGGCTGCTCTCCTTTCCCCTTATCGTGGGCTCAGGTCTGAGAAACTGGGAGCCCCTGTCACATAGACACACAGAGAGTTAGCACAGCCATTTCTGATGCGGCAGAGACCTAGCTCAGGGCTGAGCTGCAGTACCGACCCTCCAGCATGACTGCCCTAGACCTCCAGAGGCTACTTTAGCCCTGGCCTGGGACTGAGCACACACACGGCTTAATCAACCCAGTCCAGCAAGGAGGACCAAGCTCTGACCCACAACAGTGCACAGAGTACACCCATTCCCATCTTGGTGCAGAATCAGAAGATCTACTCATGCATGCATACATACATACATATACACACACACACATACAATGTGTGCAGGCATACACACATACACACGTGCACATGCACATAGACCTTGCAAGACCATCCAGCCAGTTCATCACCTGCATAGTGAGCCATGCCAACCACCAAAGCCAGGAATTCTGTCCAAGTCCACAGCATTCTGAAGGCACACTATGACCTCCCTGAGGTCAGCCTCCCACATACTGTACCTCTCCAGGCCTCTGGACTGCTTGCTCTGCAGCTCATCCTGGCTGGACTGGCTATCATCCTTGTCTTTTCTTCCTAACTCCTGGGCCTATAGGCAAGAAATAGTGAAACATGTTTTGGAGGGGTCTGAATTTGGTTCCCTCCACCCTCTTGCTGATGCTCATGCTTAGGAAAAAGCACTGAGAGGTGGCTCTCTAGAGGATGGGACCACACAGGACACAGAATAGAAGGCCTATCTACCGCACAACGAAGCTTCCCGAGCTTTGGCTAAGCCCCCAGGCTCACGGCTGCTCCCTAGTTTGGCCTTGTTGGCCTGGGGAGGATGAGACAGATGACCACAGCCACTGTATGCAGAGTCGGAAGCCAGAGGCTGAAGAACGCACAAGACAAAGAAAACCCTGCCTCCTGCTGCTGGAAGCCTATACTGTCAGCTGTAGAGAAAGCAGAGAAATCCATGAACACCCCAAATCCACAGAGGCCCAAATTAGCAGCGCCAGTGATACACAGGCGTGCTGAAATTAAGTGGGCAGTACAGGGGGCAGCAGGCAAACACCTTAGAAAAGAAGAATCCTGGAGAGATGGAGTCTTGGAGCAACAGGAAAGAGCTATGCTCCAGACAAAAAGGGCACCAACCCGCACCTGGACGGCGGAAGATAAAGTGTTCCTTTGCTGCGTGCCAGGTTCCCCTGAGGACTCAGGTCCTGCCAGTAGACAATGACGTACCCTTCCCAGTCAGAAATTACATCTTCCATTAAAAAAAGAAAAATATCTCATTTTTAAGCTTGAGTGTCTAGGCAAATTTAGCAAGCTGGTTTAAAAAAGAGAGACTATTCTTGATAATTTCAAATATTTTCCACAGGGTCATGGTAGTGTAGTCCACCTGGGGTCAACCCTTTGTTCAAGCACTTCCTACCTGGGAAGTCCGTCTCCTTCACTGTAAAATGGGATAGTAAACCGCAGCTCACAGGGCTTCCAGTGAGGATTAAATTAGATCATGTACGTAAAACGCGACTCCTGGCCCAAAGAAGGCATGCCATAAATGTTTGCTCCTCTTCCCACATTCCTCTCCCTCTCCCCCAGCCTAAGATAAAAAAGAAAGAAAGCAAAGAAAGATAGAAAGGAAAGAAAGGAAGAAAAGGCTTTGCCCGTGCCAGCCCCATTCCAGGACCGGCGCTCCTTCTGTCACACCGACAGGAGCCCCGTCTGTTCTGGGACACAGGGTCAACAGAGAGGTGGGGCAGGAGACAGCACACTCCGTCTTCCCCAGTGGGGTCTCCAGCCCTGTGCCCACAGCCCCCCACACCTCTCCACTGGCAGCCTAAGCCCCAGCAGCTGTGGCCAACTCTGCCATCTGGATGGGTGAGGAAGGGCAGGGCCTGAACTAAAACCCAGCTCCTCTAAATTACATTAAAAATAGAAACGCTGCCCGTGAATACCTCCTGGTGCCTGCAGCAGAAGGGCTCCCTGCCAGGGCTGCCACTCTTCATCGCATCAGCCTGGGCACAGCCTGCAGACAAAGGCAGGGGCATGCGGCCTTCCCCAGCCCGTCTCCTTCCCCGTCCAGTGTTCCACTCACAACTTGTCTTCCCCTACAAACCACACCACACTCATCAAATACCTCCCCTCTCACTTTTGAAGGAAAAAAAAAAATCACACAGGCCAACTCCATTTAACAAACTAAAGTATGAGTAAGAAAGTGGGGTGATTGTAATAAAAATTGGGGGATTGAGCCCGGAGTCAGAAAGGACTCCAGGGCTATAAGCCACACACCATGAGGATAAAGACAGGTGGACAGGGGGGCCGGCTGCGGACCAAGTCTTTCCATCCACTCCCTTCTTGTTTCCTCTTCTGTCTTTGCGGAAACTGAACTAGCCCCATTGCCAAAGAAGGGATACTTTGGGAAAACACCCAGACAGAGGGTCTTTTGGGTAGAATTGTACTTGCTCCCTTGACCTTTTTGCCCTAGAAAAGGAAGCAAAGGAACTAGAGGAAGAAACGAGCCACATCGGCACTCTTCAGAAAGGGGACACGACAACAGCACATCCTAAGTAAGGCCTAGCGCTACTCAAGACACCATTTCCTCATCCTCAACTCAGCTCCAGGGTCTCGTTTTTGTGTAAGATCCAGTCCTCAGTGCGTTCATACAGCAGAAGGCTACGCAACCAATGAAATGAATAAGGGGGATCTACGTGGAATAGCTTAGAAATAAGTCAGGGGTCTCTTCTTCAATTTGAAAAGCATATTCACAGGCAGTTTTGATAGGACAATTCTAATTTTTATGGGAAGAAAAAAGGAGAAAATAGATAAATGCTTACATGTACACAGAAAAAATTCTGGAAAGGCGTATGGAAAATGTTAATGGAAACTGCTCATAGCCCCTGCCTGTGGGAGTAAGACTGCAGGAAGTGGAGGACTTGGTCTCCTGTAGTATTTGAAATAATTTCATGATCACTTTTCTTATTATGAAATTTATTATGTTTATAACTCATTATGATCATTATCTTAACTGTGGTAATGGTTTCAAAGGTGTGTATACATATGGTAGAACTTATCAAATGGATATGCAGTTTATTGCATGTCAATTATATCTTAATAAAGCTGCATACAAAATATTTTAAATGAACAAAAACTACTATAGTTCAGTTCTACGCCCGGGTCCTACACTTGGGAGACATAGAGAATATGGCAAAATGGGCAAGAGCCCACGGGAAGGATAAAGGGGACGGCACCTACAGTGCTGTCACACAAGGGGGCTGCTGCTCTCTCTTCCAGCTCCATCTCCCTGCTCAACCCCTCCATGCCCTGAAGATGGGAAAGAGCTAGAGGCTGAGCCCTGCAAAAGGATCCATTTGGTTAGCCAACCTGAGCACCCAGAATTGCCCACACCTGGATAGGCCAGTCACCAGATATAGCCTAGGACTGCCTCTGCCAGGGCTGGCTGTCTCAAGGGGGTCCCTCATGACAACCAAATCCAAGTCAGGTCCTGCTACTGCTTTATACCAAGTGACATGCCCTAAAAAGAGGCTGCTGGCCTCACTGAGTCTTAGGTAGGACCTAAAGATAATTGCCAGGTAATTCTCCCCGGTAATTCTGATATTGGCCAGGCTTTGGAGCCACAGCAATGGAATCCACCCCTCACCCCACCAACTAGGTAACTTTCCCACTTACCTACTGCCACAGGGGCCTCACAATTCACCTGCTCCAAACCTTTCCTGACTAATACCACCTACCCTTGTCTATGCCTTCACATCTTTCCAGCACTACAAACAGGGTGACCAAGGTCCAGCAGGGACCTGGTGCCTGGGTAGTGGCCCAGGAAGGCTTTACCAAAAAAGAACACGCAGGGCTCAAGTGCAATCAACCTTAACACTCTACCCTGTCACCAACATGCATTTCACTAAAGGCTCCCAGGTTGGGTTCATATTAAACATCTTTTTGTTTGTTTTACCCAAAAAATTTCCATTTTGCCCAAACCAAATATGTTCCCTTTAACTTGCAGAGACCATGTGCCACAATCGCTCTTCTCCTAACCAACCCACGGAGGAGGAAAAAAACGATCTTCTTGGCTCAAAGCTCCTCAAGCACAGGATCTGTGCTTGAGTCATCTTTGTATCCCATGTGGGTCAGACATCGTCCATGCCTGCCCAGACCTTACCTCTCGCAGGGGAGACAAACAACCATAAAGCAAAACAAGAGGCGCTGATGGGAGCAAAGAGAGGGAATAATTCATCCTGCTCAGAGGAAGTGGTGTCAGAGGTGGGCCTCCAAGACTGTGAAAGAGCTTGCCAGGACAACAGGGGAAGCAGCACGGCAGGCAGGCAGGCAGGCAGGCGGGAGGCAGAGCAGTAGCAGTAGCAGAGGCAGAGGGAGGGAGGGCTCCAGGAATGGTGAGTGGCAGACCCAGCTGGCGGGGGGGGGGGGGGCAGATGGACTGGGCATGGGGCTGGAAAGAATAGATGGGCCAGGCTGGGAAGTGCCTTGAAGTCCACCATCTACACAGTGCTTTGCACATGAGCACGTGGTCAACTCTCGGTTGCTGAATAAATGGATAAACAGATAAACACATGGGGGAGAAAGGCTTTAATTCACAGCAGCAACAGAGCAGGAATAGTCAGAATCTCCACTGGGGCACGTCAGGGCCATGCCTTAATGAATTAGAAGGGACAGAACTTCCAGAAACGTATCCTGGGATGGGCAGGGCTCAGCTCTCATAAAGTGGCTGCCAGGGAAAATGAGGTCCAGCCCACCTCCCGGAAAGACTCACCTCCCAGTGGGCTCCATCCAGGGCCGGGGAAAGCACATCAACATCCCGCAGGTGCTCCGAGATCCGGCTGCGAAAACCAAAGTCCTGGAGACAGTGGAGACGGCGGGGTCAGCTCTGCCTCTGTCATAGTCAGCACCCACCTGGGCCTCTCCCCTACCCAACTGCAACTTTCTAGAAAGGTGTTGACCATGTGCCAGGCTCCATGCTAAATAAACATTTCAACATCTACTAATTTAATCTTCAAAATAACATTGTGACTAGACAGAAAGATATGTACTAAAGCAGGTATGGTAAAAATATTTTGTTGACTATAGGCGGTAAGTATGTAAAATTCTTTTACTTTTTCATATGTTTGAAATTTTTCATAAAATTACGAGGAAAAAAATAACCTTGTGAGACTGAAACTCCTATCCTCATCACACAGATGAGGAAGCAGGTGGAGAGCATGTGCCATTTGCCCAAGGTCACACAGCTGATAAGCAAGGGGTTTAGGGCACATAGAGCGTGGGCTGACTCCAAAGCCTAAGCTCTTTCCATGACACATACTGCAAAGTATGTCACTTTCCAGCTGTCTCTCCCCCTCCAGTGCCCAACCAGGGCACCACAAGGCAGGCCAAAGTACCCAGAAAACCTGTGGGCAAAGTCTGGAAACGAGGCCTGGTGTGCTCTTTCCAGCTTATTCCATCCCCCTTTCCATACAGGTGGCTCCTCTGGACTATGGGGATTAACACGTGGCACTTTCTGCACAGGCTTCTCTTGGGGACAGGCAGCAAGTGCCCACAATAGTGTCAGTTCCTTGCTGCCCTTTGGCTGCCACAGGACAACAATCCCACCCCTTCTGAGCCTAAGATCCCTGCCGGGCTGAGTGGTGGATTGCTACCCAACAGCATGCTAATGGGGACAGTTCTGTCACCAGCCTTGATAAATGGCGGAACGCCCAGATAAGGTCTGGTCCTGCTGTCCACGGCTTCCTCCATCTACTCCCATGGAGAAGAAAAATGCTGATGGGCACATTTCTCCACATGGGTGACTGCTTTAGAAGAGCCAGACCCTTTGCTTCCAAGGGTTTTGTGACATGGCTATTCTTCATGGGCAGTTTTTGCCAACAACCATGACTTTTTGCCTTCCTTTCCTAGCTCATGGGCTTTTCTTCTTTTTTGGTGACATTTTCCTTTCAGTTTGAGTTCTACTCCACTTAATGCAGCTGCCATCTGCCTCCTAAGCCCATGGCTCAGTGAGGGGTGAGAGCACACAGCCTCCTAATTCCTCCGCGCCCCCTCATATCATTACTGCTCATCCCTGACCCTCTCCCACTAATCCCTTCCCTTTGATCTGCCTCTTCCAAACAGATGGAGGACGGTTTCTAGAGGTAATGTTCTGCCAAAAAGCACCCCAAACTACTCCCCTTAGATACAGACCTGGCAAATGAAACCAGAATACAGCAGGCTGGGTAGGTCTGTGACAAAGAAACTGTGTATGCTGGCATTCCAGGACAAAGCCTTAACTTTAGAAATGAAACCACAGCATCCCTCCTGGCCAGAGTCTGGGGACTGGTCCTTGCCACAGCTCAGTGATCCCATAAACACAAACACATCAGTCCCTAACCTCCTGGGTTCATGTAACATTCCTGCTAGAGCCCAGAGGCAATTCACATGATCTCACAGGCAATTCAGAACAGTAACAACAGCTAACATTTTAATACCATTAAATATATAACAATAACATTAATATTTATATGCCAACATTTTACATTCTCTACCTCACTTTCTTCTCACAACAAACCTATAAAGTAGGTAGTGTTATCCTTAGATAATGGGTTGTGAATCTGGAGCTAGACAAGAGCCAAGTATGAGTTCTTTTTTTTTTTTTTTTTTTTTTTTTGAGACAGAGTCTGGCTCTGTTGCCCAGGCTAGAGTGCCATGGCGTCAGCCTAGCTCACAGCAACCTCAAACTCCTGGGCTCAAGCAATCCTTCTGCCTCAGCCTCCCGAGTAGCTGGGACTACAGGCATGCGCCACCATGCCCGGCTAATTTTTTCTATATATATATACATTTTTTTTTAGTTGTCCAGATCATTTCCTTCTATTTTTTAGTAGAGATGCGGTCTCGCTCTTGTTCAGACTGGTCTCAAACTCCTGACCTTGAGCGATCCACCCGCCTCGGCCTCCCAGAGTGCTAGGATTACAGGCGTGAGCCACTGCGCCCGGCCCAAGTATGAGTTCTAATATCCCCGCTTACAAGCTGTGATGCTAGGCAAATTACTTAACCTTGGAGACTCACAAATCCATGCTCTTCACCACCACTCGACTACCCTCATCTCAAACTCACCAGGCCAAGGAAGGACTTGAGGTCAGAAGCAGTGGAGTCTGAGAGCTGTGGTTCCTTCATTTGTTCACTAATCTCTGACTCCTGGGGAGAGAAAACCACAGAGAAATCCCCCAGAGCAGAGAGGGCCACAGGCACTATCCTGGGAATTCTGTTCAGGCCATGGTGCCAACGCAGGCTTCTTGAAAATCCTAAGGAGGCCTATGGACCGACTATGCCATTCTCTCCAAACACATGCAACAGCCTCCACCCCCCTGGGGCTGGGCAGCCCAGCTGAATACAGACGATCACACTCTGAATCAGATCAACAAGGATTTACACATGTAAGGAGAGCCAAGTGTGGTGGAGGTGGTCAGAAAGTGGGCAGTACAGAAGTTTGATGCTGTCCTAAAAAACAGAATCAGAGCACATTTTCCAGGAAATAGATAAAAGCTCTTTAGATGAATTCCCTCACCATCTACCTGGGTGAGAAATAGGACTAAGAGTTGCAAAATCTAAAATGCCAAAGTCTCTAACTGGGACCTACACTTCTGTCTATTTTGGTCACTGGCCTGGTCTTGCCAAAGCAACCACTCCCATATCTTGGGTTGGTTTAGAAAGAGCCACAGGCCGGGCGTGGTGGCTCACGCCTGTAATCCTAGCACTCTGGGAGGCCGAGGCAGGCGGATTGTTTGAGCTCAGGAGTTCGAGACCAGCCTGAGCAAGAGCGAGACCCCGTCTCTACCAAAAATAGAAAGAAATTAATTGGACAGCTAAAAATATATAGAAAAAATTAGCCGGGCATGGTGGTGCATGCCTGTAGTCCTAGCTATTCGGGAGGCTGAGGCAGTAGGATTGCTTGAGCCCAGGAGTTTGAGGTTTCTGTGAGCTAGGCTGACGCCACAGCACTCACTCTAACCAGGGCAACAGAGTGAGACTCTGTCTCAAAAAAAAAAAAAAAAAAAAGAAAGAAAGCCACAGAAATTGATGAGAAGAGTCTCCTTGTAACCTAATTACCTATGCTGGGGCAGGACACTCCCAACTGTGGTACCTGCCCCACCTCCCCGACCACATACAATGTTCTCCTCTCTCTATAGGAACTCAGACTATTGCAACCATGACTGACCCTACCAATGTCAAGAAGCAGAAAGGGGAGGCAGGAAGAG
>RJWJ010002250.1:7803-105428 GCA_004363605.1 Indri indri
AGTCCAAGTTTCAAGCATGTCCATCTCTCGGATGGTGCGCATTGCACTCTTTGTGTACCCATATACCCGTCCCCTCCTCCCCCTCCCCCCTCCCCCCCCGCCCAACATCCAATAGATATTATTCTTATATGTACACTTACGTGTTGATCAGTTAATATCAATTTGATGGTGAGTACATGTGGCGCTTGTTTTTCCATTCTTGCGATACTTCACTTAGCAGAATGCGTTCCAGCTCTATCCAGGAGTATACAAGAGGTGCTATATCACCATTGTTTCTTAAAGCTGAACAGTACTCCATGATATACATATACCACATTTTATTAATCCACTCATGTATTGATGGACACTTGGGTTGTTTCCACATCTTTGCAATTGTGAATTGTGCTGCTATAAACATTCGGGTGCAGGTGTCTTTTTCATAGAGAGACTTTTGTTCTTTGGGGTAGATGCCCAGTAATGGGATTGCTGGATCAAATGGTAGATCTAGTTGTATCTCTTTAAGGTATCTCCATATGGCTTTCCACAGAGGTTGCACTAGTTTGCAGTCCCACCAGCAGTGTATGAGTGTTCGTATCTCTCCGCATCCACGCCAACATTTATCGTTTTGGGACTTTTTGATAAAGGCCAGTCTCACTGGAGATAAGTGATATCTCATTGTGGTTTTGATTTGCATTTCCCTGATGATTAGAGATGTTGAACATTAAAAACTTAATTTTCAATTATGGCCTATATAATCTTTGTTTCGTGTATGTGTATCATCATATATTGAATGAAAAATAAAATTTGCATTGATTTTCAAAGTAAAAAAGTTTAAGAAAAGCTTTAAAATTTAGGAAAAAAACACATTTTCAAACATAAAACTGTTTTCTGAAGAAGATATTCAACTTTTATAAAGTTCAATTAAAAGACTGTTTTCCTGAGCTATCTTAAATGTATCTATTCTTGCAACATTTTACCCAGCCGGCATTCACCGCAACCAAAATGTTCTATGTGATCCTAAGTTAGACATAAGTTACTGAGAATTAACCAGTCCCACCTTACCGTGGAAGTGCAGAGGGCTCTTCTGCTCCTATACGCAATGACCAGCATGCTCTTGTGCTAAAAATTGCATGTGAAAGTGCTTAGTCAAAACATTTTGGTTTTCTTTTTCCAAATTCTGCTAATTGTCTTCAGCATGGCTCCATCCCCTAACCTTTATAAAATATGTTCCATATTTAACTTCTTTGAAGTTTCTTCAGAGACCTTCTCTGTTCTGCATCAACTGAAAGAGAGAAACTGTTAGTTCCTTCATAACCTCTGATTTATTTCAACAAAGTTATAAATGAAATTTTAGTGATTTAAATATATGCTATAAATATTTATATATGCAAAGAACATCTGATTTTTATTTTTATAAGAAGATGGTAGATAAGTGCAGCTCAGCCCAGTTGAGAACATTTTTTGATTGAATTATTCATATAACTTATTCAACTCTTTAGCTTCCCCTTCGACTAACAAGTGTAGATACAGACGTATGCAGTTTAATAATTAAAAATTATAATAAAACATTTAATGTTATATCAGATTTCACTGAGATTGTAATCATTTTAAATTTAGAATGCAATTATCAATCTGAACATTTTATAGCAAGTAGCAATAGTAGTTCTTTTGCCCAACTCTCAGTGTACATTTTGCTTCTGTCAACTCTTTGAAAGGTTAGATCTTACTTTCAGAATGCATTCTTCTGGGCACAGAAAGACACTTTTGATAAAAATTCTCTTTCAAGTTTTCTTTACACTGGTGGATATTTGATCACAAAGTTAGCCTTCAAAAATATCACCATCTTCACTATTTCCAACATATATTTTGAATTTGGGGGTTTATAAAACTACAATTGTTGGTGCGTGTAAAACTTGGACAAGTTTTATTATTGTAATTAGTGTTTATTATTTTAATTTGTTGTATAATTGATGAGAAAAAATGCTCCAAACCTGTATGTGAAATTTGAATAACATTTTACAAGTAAGTGATAAGTGGATTTCAGGTATACTTTTTCCTTCAATTGTGTGAATATTTCAAAATAAATTTGGGGTTGAATTATTTAGAGGACAGTTTTAATATTTCATGTGGTTCATATCTGGGAAAGTAGCAAATTTTTATAAAAATTCAAACAAATAAAAAACTCCAAACACACAACAAAACTGGTCCTAACTATATAAAAAGTAAATAAAGAATAAGTATAGAACAAACTACTTTTGGGAATTTATTGTTTGATTCAAAAGTCATTTTTAAAGTCAATGCAGAAAAGATGGGTTAATTTCATAAATGTTATTGAACAATTGTATAGCCATATGGAATAAAATAGTAAATGACAAAATATTAACATCTTAATATGTATAGAAAACAGTAAAAAAAGTTGAACAGCCCAATGGAAATATGGACACAGTCTGGGATTAGGCAATTCATACATTATGTATGTTAGTAAATACATTCGACATATCAGTAGTCAGTAAGTATATTAATTTCTAGTGAAAACAAATGCAAATTTAAAATAAGTTATCTTTTGCCTACCAGATTCTCAGACTAGAATGAGTGATAATGCCCAGAGCAGAAGTGAATGAACAGATGTTCTAATATACTAGTGATAGGCATATTTACATTTTCCTGGAGGTCATTAAGCAATATGTATTCAAATGTTGCTTGTATATGTGGCATGTTGATACAGTAACTCTACTTGGAGAAACTTACCCTGAGGAGTTAATTGTGAAAATTTGCAAACACATGCAAATGTACACACACACACACACACACACACACACACACACACACAAACTCTCTCACATGTGCACACACCAAATATATATGTATTTATATATATGCATGCACACACACACATACACACACACACACATATGTATATTTACTCATAGTTTAGGTAAATATATTGTTCACTATTTGCTGATATGTCAAGGCTGAAGAATTTGGAAATAATCAGGTCAATAGAATGAACTATTTGAGAAATTATTAGATTTGGCTGATATATTTTTGACCTTAGCTAAATTTTAGAATCTATTACACAGGGGCCTGATGTTTATATGCTCAAAATGAATGGTATTTTAAATGCCCAATTTCTTTCTATGAGTTGTTCCATCTTCACTTAGAAAACTGCCCTAAGTAGATGTATATGTGAATACATGTAACATATGTGTATTCTAATTGTTTTTTAAAGCAAAAAGTTATAAAATCAAAAGTAAGAAAAAATTTAAACATTTCTATAGGTATATAATTGGCACACTAATACTCTTGAATTTTTCAAGTGGAAAGAATTTAGTATAATTGGGGGCTAGTTAGGATAATGTGTCATTGAAACATCTTGTTTCTATTACTGCTAATTAGCACCAACATGTAGCTAGGATCTTTGCCCAGAATAACAGGGAAAGATGGATCTATAAATAAAATACAAAATTTTCAAGGGATTTTCATAGTGGACTACTCCAACTCACCACCAAATATCTGATTTCAGGAGTGGGAGGCATGAAGACAGAGTCCTTACAGCAAACTTTTGGGAAACATATGTCAAAATCACAATGAGATATCACCTCACACTTGTCGGAATAGCTATTACCAGAAAAAAATAACAAATGCTCAGCGGATAAAGGGAAATGGGAAGCCTTATACACTGTTGGTGGGAATGTAAATTAGTACAGACATTATAGTACAGCAGGGAGTTTCCTCAAAAAATTCAAAATATAACATCCATATGATCCAGCAATTCCACTACTGGATATTCTGGGCTCTCTGGCATTTGTTCTTCGCACCAACACTC
Organism: Indri indri; assembly: GCA_004363605.1. Taxonomy (NCBI): domain Eukaryota; kingdom Metazoa; phylum Chordata; class Mammalia; order Primates; family Indriidae; genus Indri; species Indri indri. The sequence continues at coordinate 11,609 of RJWJ010002250.1, forward strand.
ACTTTTAATATTTTACTTTTTGTAGTGTGAATAAGATTACTAAAAACTTTCTAGTTTATCTTTTTTTATTTTTGAGACAGGATCACTTCTGTCGCCCCGGCAACAGTGCAGCGATGTCATCATAGCTCACTGCAACCTTAAACTCTTGGGCTCAAGCAATCCTCCTGCCTCAGTCTCCGAAGTGGCTGGAACTACAACCACATACCACCACACCCAGCCAATTTTTCTGTTTTTTGTAGAGATGAGGTGTCCAGTTTCTGACCTCAAGTAGTCCTCTTGCCTTGACCTCCTTAAGTGCTGGGATTACAGGAATGAGCCATGACACGAGACCTCCAATTTACCTTCTTAAATATTTACACATTACTAGTTATTATAAGAAAATATTATTCATATACTTGTGCACAATGCTTATTTATTTATAAAAATTAGGATAAATTGTCTCTACAATAATGCATTTTGTCAAGGTAGAGCAACATTCCTCCCAAACTGTTTTGCAGTTGAGCTGCTTGAAAGTGATAATGTGACTTTAGAAACAAGTAACAGATTAGTCTTTATATAACATATCAGTTTCTTAAGTTGGAGAATTGTTCTGAAGTTTAGAACTCCCCTTTGAATAGTTATATTGTCTAGGTTAGTGAAGATTAAGTTGCAGCATTCAGAATTGTTAAGTGTTTTCAAGTCCTTGGAGGCTGAGCTATGGACTGGCAGTTTCAGAGGCTATAGCTATCTTTGGTATGCCCTTAAGATCTTAATGGAAATATAATGATCTGAAGACTATTACAGTGGCTTTGCTGTTTTAAAATAAAGCCATCTAGGTCATTTTCTTAAACTGCTTCCACCCCAACCCTGTAACAATTATATAGAGGTGAGAAACAGAATAATATGACTTATTTATGAAAATATTGTACAATATTTTTAAAAATGCTCAGCCATTTCTATATCTTTGATATAAACTCCATCCAAAGTACACTTTTGAAGGTGATAAGCACATTTACAAAAGGATATATTGTTCACTTTCTGCAGAGAACTTCTATATTGATTGAGACGTTGTGTCTAAGTGTTGCGGTTTAGCCCAGTAGGTGTATTCTACCCCATCCACCTCTGACTGACCACAGTGGAGAACGCTACGACAGCAGAAGCACCCTTTAGCTGGTAAGCCTCTGCTCACAGTGGGATCAGATAGGGAAAGGATACACACGTGGTTTCTTTAAACTCTCTTTTCCTACTTAGGCTAACTTTAAAATGACCAAGTTATTATGGGCGGATGTTTACGTATTTTATTTTTCTGTAGATACTTCAACAGAGCCAACATTTTATGTGTTCTATGGTCATGATGAGAATGGAATGGTAGGATTTTGTTTTTATTAACCATCTGATAGTTTTTGCTACCACTAACAATCCTTAGCTCAATAGTGTGCTACACTGAATAATAAAGCCTTTAATATTATAATCCCCACATTGTTGTAACACCAAATTAATTCGAATGTAAATGCTGATATTATTCCGTTCAGAGTAAAACTGTGAATCAAAGCAACTTGAACTTTCCCATAATGCAGTGCTTCGTTTATAGTAAAATTAACTGAAACATGTTAGGGTGTCTTCCTAAAATTCCCATTTTATTATTTTGCTTGTACTTAGGAACATACTGAAATAGAAAAAGACAAAACTCACCTTTATCACTATTCTTCATGTTCAGTCACATTGAAATGTGAAGTATATACTCAAATCAAAACCCTGGGTCTGACTTTTACCTTAAACTTACCCTGAGCTATTACTTAGGTGTTAAAAAATGTTGCCTCTATTCCACTTGCCTAAAACTCACCTCGCTCTACCAAACCAGGTGTTTTCATTTAAATTCCTAATTCTGTCAACAGCATTATCATTTTCTAAGTCATTCAAGATTAAATTCGGGATTTTTCTTTTATTTTTTCCTCTCCTTTTTAAATATGCTTTCCTTATCCTGACATCTAAATGATTACCAAGATTTTTGTGAACCACTTTTATATCTCATATCCAATCTCTCTTTAGTATTTTCACCATTTCAACAATCTCTATTTCTTCCAAATGTACCGTGTCTTAATGAATATACCATGTGCACCTGAAATGATCATGTATTGTGAAATTGGTGGATATAGATAAAAGTGGTTTGTAGTTTTCTTCAGATCTTTATTGTTACTGATTTTTTTTTGCCTAGTTGTTCTATCAGTTGCTAAGAGAAAAATATTAAAATCTCCTGCCATAACTGGAGACTTATCTATTTTCCCTTTAATTTTGTTTAACATATGTTGAGACTCTTTTATTAGGCACATACTCATTTAGATTATACATATTTCTGATGACTTTGTTCCTTTATTCATAAAGAACAGCTCCTCTTTATTTCTGAGGAGACTTTTTGTTTCAAAGTCTGTCGTACCAGATATAAAATAGCTACTACAACCTTCTTTTGCTTCTCATTTGCATTGGATATTTATTTCTGTCCATTTATTTTCAACTTTTATAGTCATCTTGTAATAAGATCTTGGTTTACTAAAAATTCTGTCACGGTTTATCTTTTATTAGAATGTTTAGTCCATGACTATTTAATATAATGTTTGATATATTTGGGTTTGGATCTACCATTTTGTTACTTATGTTCTGTTTGTCTCCTCTGTTTTTGTTTCCCTGTTCTCAATTTTCCTCATTCTTTTGTATTATATAAATGTATTTTAGTATTTCATTTTAATTAATCTGTTGGGTTTCATGCTATATCTCATCATGCTTTTTTATTTTTCAGTGGTTGCTCTGTGGATCAATAAATGTATACCCGAACATTTATAGTCTACTAGATGTAAAATGCAGAAACTCGCAGACTTATAGTTTAACACCTGACTGGTTTTTAAGTAGGGTTTTATACGTGTTACATGTATATATAACGAAAACCACAGCAGAGCACTTTGTTTTAATATTCAACATATAAAAACATACATGAAAAAAAGTCTTTTTTATTTACCCTGACAATTATTTTTCTGTTGCTTTTCCTTTTTTCTGAAGAATCATGTTTCTCCTAGTATTGTTTTTCCTTCACACTAAAATCTTCCCTTAGTATTTCTTGTAATCCAGGTCTACTAGGGACAAATTCTGCTCTATACTCTCTTTCATCCAAAAATGTAGTTATTTGTCTTTCATTGCTGAAGGATATATTTGCTTATTTTCCTTTGAAGAAAAGTTCTTTTCTTTCAGTATTTGCTGTCCCTCAGTCTTCTAGCTTGTATGGTTTGTGATGAGAAATCCATAGTCATTTGAATAATTAATTGTTCCTCTATAAGTAATGGGTAGTTTTCTTTAGCTCCTTTTAATTTTTTTTAAATCTTTGGCTTTACTAACTTGATTATGATGCCTCTAAAAGACATGGTTTGCTTTAAGTTTATTCTGCTTAGATTTGGTGAGTTTCTTGAATTTGCAAATTTCTCTGGTTCCCAAGTTTGAGATATTTGTGCTGATTATTTATTCATATATCTTTGGTGCCTCAATTTCTATCCTCTCTTCTGGGACTCTAATTACACGTTTGAAATTTTTAAATTGTTCCATAGATCCTTCAGGCTCTGCTCACCTTTTCCATCTTTAATTCCCTTCTATTCTGCAACTAGGATAATCTCTAGTGATATGCTTTCACATACATTAACTCTTTCCTCTGTCATTTATAATCTATTGTTAAGCCCATCCACTGAGTTTTTATTTGTGACATTGTATGTTTCAGTTTTAAAATTTTTGATTCTTCTTTAATTTCCTGAAAGTTCCCATTTCAGACATTTCAAGTGTATTTTATTTATCCCATAAAACACAGTTTTACAACTAATTTAAATTATCTGTTGGGCAATTCCAACATCACACTCATCTTGGGGTTGGCATATGTTGATCACATTTTCCCCTGAGAATTTGTTACATTTTCCTAGTTCTGTTTACAGTGAATAATTTTGAATTGTATCTGGGTGTTGCAAATATATTATTTAGTCTCTGGGTCCTGTTTTACTTCTTTGGAGAATGTTGATGTTTTTGTATGAACAAAAATCAAAATAGTTACCTTGAGATCATAAATTCTGACTTGCCTTATGCGTACAACGATTTAAATCTCTGTTTATCTCTCTAAGCTTTTACTATGTCGATTTGGATCTGTCTTATACAGGAATAGTTTAGGCTTATGCTGAGAATTTTGTGAGTGCATACACTGAATTGAGGGAACCTCCTTCATGAACTCTTTCTCTAAAGGAATGCAGCTACATTCTGCAGCCCACAGGAGAGACTTTTCCCGCTTTGTGTAACAATAAAGCACGATTTCTTTTAAAGTTTTACCCTTCATGTGTCCCTGGTGCTCTGCGTCGCCCAACCCCCACCACACACACTGGAACAAAGTCTTGAGAGACAAAAGAAAACTGGGACACTCCTGTGCACGTTGCTCTCTGTGTTTTGACACCTTTCTCTTCAGCTTGCTTTTATCTTCTTTTGTTGTCCCCAGGTAGCTGTTTTTGCATTTCCTCCAACATTTTTAGTTCCAATCAGCAGAAGTTATGGGCTAATGCCATTACATAGCATCAGCGGAAACAGAACTAAAAAACTCACATTTAATCAAAGTTAATCGAGACATATTGTAGCGGGTGAGATATAGTAAATATGTTAATCATAAAGTGAGGGAGTGTTGTGAAGTACTTTAGTACTTTAGGGTAACTTATAGGTATCTTTTATGTTAATAACGAGCAGCTCTCTATTGTTATTTCCTGTCATATCTTCATTACTATAAGCCAATTTGAGCCATTAAATTAATCAGAGTCTTATTGTAAATAACTGTGTCATAATAAAAGAAACATTTTTCAGTTTTCAACCTGATTGAAATAAGAATCACTGGAAATATTTTTAAGAACTTAATGATTAAAGCCAACACAATCAGTTGCTTAGCCAACATCTATCTACGTCTTTCCTGGCTTTAATTTTTTTCTGAGGTTGGAATTGTTTAGTTCCAAGTATAAATCATAATTGACCTTAGTGAATTACCCTAATGATGATTACATAGTTATATAAGAAACCAAGACTGAAACAAAGAATTGAATTACTAGGACCCAAAAAGAAAAAGTAAGTAAGTAAAAATACTTACAGGCCCCACAAATTTTTCTTATTTATTGAAACTTCTTTGGAAATAATATTCTATGCCCTAATTAAAGCCTTCTATTTTGTTTCCAAAAAACCAGTCCTTTCTTGTTTAAACTGTAATTTCCAAAATCATATTTAAGTTATTTTCCTTTATTTTTACTGTTAAGGAAGAAAAATTTTTTAGACCTTATACTTAAAATATTTCAATCTACGTTGGTAGATTTGAAAACTATATGGCAAAATTTTACCTTTCTTGTTTTGTAAGTCAAATTCTAGTCAAGCACAGCATGGAAATTTTACATATCGTGTTAAATATATTCTATTTTCTCCTCTACATTTACTGTCCACACTTCTCCACCATGTTCTTGCTTAGATTATACCAGCATATTCCCAGCACTTCTGTTAATATCTTTCAGCTGGGTTTGGGTGGTGTTTCCCATTGACCCTAACTAAGGATCGGAGTAGATGGATGAGTTAGGTCAAGATATTTATTCTCCTGATTTTGTCTCTGTAAGGATTTGCCTTGTAAAATAAGTGTGTACATAAAGTATAAATTTTATCTTGAAATATGAGTAGATTGATGAATGGGCACGTGCTATGGTGGCAGAAAGAGGCCCTGAGTAAGGCAGAGAAAAACTCATAGCCAAGAAATCCATGTGGCCATATGGAAGCTGCTGACACATTTATAAAACTATAAAGATTTTGTAGCTTAAAGTATAAGTCATTGACTAGTGAGAACATTAACCATTCATGGAAGAGCCTCTTCTATCATAATCAGGCACATGGGCTTACCCATGTAAGGATGAAAAGGTGTTAAGGAGTGCAGTTTCATTGTGAGATTGGTGTTACAGAAAGCCCCCTTTGGCAAAAACCTAGAGAATGTGCTGGGGGAAGGTGAGAACTATTGGAGGACTATTGAAATAGTTGTGGTGGGAAATACTTAGTACCTAAATCATGTTAGTAGCAATGGATGTATTTATTCCATGCTTTATCATAATATGAAAAAAATCTGTCTAAAGTATATTACTAAGAAAATACATATAAATATTCCTTGGAAATTTTAAAGCCATATATTTTTTGCCATACTCTATCATAAATCATAACTTAAGGAAAAAGAAGGAACTTTTTCCTTCTCTTTAAATGTAACATTGAGTAGTATCATGTTCAGATAGGTTATCAATATAATTTTTTGAATGTAAGTCAGGATCAAAGGCAATTACTAGGTTACAGAATCTTTTCTGATCATTTTAGCTCTTTCATTTCATAGTATTAAATATAGCTGTCCAAGCAAATGAGACAGAAACAATGTTACAAATGGGGGAATCAAATAATTTTGTTTGCTCTGAAATATCACCAGATACTCAATGGTGTATTTAACATTTTATAATTAACTGCAGATCACAAGAAATTCTGAGTAAATGCTAGATTATTTCATAAAATTGACAAATGGGTAAGAAGATTTTTGTAAAAATGCAGATTGCAAAGTAATACGGATGCAAGCAAAAGAAATCAGAAGAACATGACAGAGCTGATGCTTAGTGTTGTAGAAATATTTGTGTACATTTAGGAAAAAGAGCATTAGGTAGGAAGGAAATTTCAAGCCTGTGGAATATTATTACAGATCAATTAACATGATACGTAAAAATGTGCCATGGGAAATGTATTTTTGTCCTCCTAAGGTTTAATTTGTAAATAATCTTTATATTGAAATAGTGTTAAAATGATACTGAAATAAGATTAGCTTCACTGTGGCTATTATCCTGTCAAGTAGTTCCAGTAGTTCAAGTAGTTCCACTTGCTGCCAAGTGGGTGTAGACACACGCCAGCAGTGCCAGATGGCACATATGTGTACCCATGTGAAAGAAGCATACAGTTATTGTACATAGCTCCACATGTGATTAATATGAAGTCTCTCCTGATAATTCCTTCTCTTCCCTTACCCTACTCTATACTCAGAAAAGACGAACTGTTCTTAGGTAACTGGAGAGGGAACACGTGGGACACTTTTATTTTAATTATAATATCGATCTTTAAAATAATAATAGTAATAATAATGATAAAGCTAGGAAAGAGAAAGCCAGTGTTGTTAAAATACATTAAGGTTAGGGACTTTCTTTTTTCCAACTCCCTATTTATTTTTTAAAAAATAAAATTCTAGCTACAAAAGACAGTAAACTTTGTCATTTTCAGATTAACATTTTAGTTTAAACTAACAGTTGGAAGACCTTGAAAGAATGTGCCATAAAGATATTTATAATTTTGCCGAGGCATCTGTTTGAATTAATACCCCCCGTGAGGGTAGTTGGTTGGAGCATTTTATTTGGAGAGTAAGCCTAGGAGATCCTTCTATCATCTGCTTCAGTGTAGCTTTGATGATTTCTACACATACATACTTTCAGTCATGAAATTGTAGCAAACGTTTCTCTTTGCGAAAAATGGCCATTAGATAAATTTGAAAATTTAGTAAAAGTTGAAAATGCAAAGAGCTCATGGAATGAGACTGTGCAGAGGAAGAAATAGCTCTGGACTGAAATGTGATTAAGGGCTTATTCGAAGAATCCTATGTTAACAAATTGGGGGTTTGAGTTGGGCTTTCACAATATTAAGATTGGGTTCTCTTCCCTGATGAAATTTAACTAGACGCATAGAGGAAAGGAATGAAAATTCATTATATTGAAGACCAACTTCTCTGGGCATGTTTATACAATTTTTTTTTTCATTTTGTTTATTTATGTCACAGCTGCCTCCTTCCTATGAGCCCACATACTAACAAATTGCTTTTATATTGAGAGTGGAAGTAGATTCCTAATAGAACGTATTGTACATTAGTGCAATACAGAATACACACAGAAAAGATCAGATTTGGCAATGGGGTAGTCTTTAAAGGGGCTGCTTCTTACAAAGATTGCTTATTTAAAGCATGACCATCTCAACTGTAATTGTCATTTGGGTATCTGTATTCCAGATACCTTGTGTGTGTGTGTGTGTGTGTGTGTGTGTGTGTGTGTGTGTGTGTGTGTGTGTATGTGCATGTGTGCACTAATAAAATTTTTAAATTTTAATTTAGAACAGGTTTATATTTTTAGAAAAGTTTTCTTCGGGGATCTTCAGGGCCAGTGATATCTATTTCATACCTATACCCCAGTTTCTTCCCTCGGAACTTCCCACTGTCTGTCATAATTTTCTGAGGTTCGGCAGTCTCAGTAAAGGCAGCTCTACTTTTACCTAGGCCTCCATTCTGCACAGATGATGATAGGAAGCTACCCTTTTTCAGAGAAATTTCTTGCCTTTTGCATTTTATTCTAGGTTTAGAAAGCCATTGCCAGAAGTGATTCATTGGTTTTCTGAAGTGATTTTGCGAAGGAGGCTGTACCTTCCGTGACAAGGTTAGGAAAGGTTTGCTCCCAAGCATCTCCTTTAATGTCTTGTCTTGAGCAGGGTGATTTTTTCTCCTGAGTTGGGATGTCCCCAACCCCTACATTCCCTTCACTGATATCTCCTGTTTTGGGTCCCAGAGGGGTCACTCACTCTGCAGCTTGTAAGGAATTCTCTTCCCGGCACTTCCGTAAGACATGCTTAGGGACACAGGGGTCCTGCCACTGCTCCATGCTGATCTCTCTGTCCTCCAAGTGGATATGCAGCTGTCAGGTTTCCAGTGGAGAAGCCCTGGGCATGAGTCAGTAAGGCCTTGGAAATCAAGTTATCTGAGGCAAGGGACATGTCAGCGGGATGGCTTTGAGTTTGGCTGTGCTCCCTGTTCTCCAATTTAAACTTTAATTCACCCAACAGCTGATTTTGAAGGTCTGATGATTTAGGATCTTAGGGAACTGATAATCTTGGTGGGGAACTTTCAGTGGTCAGAAAGCAGTAGTTTCTGCTTTACTTGTGTTCACACTTATTACTGCGGAGCTTTCCAACTTGCTGTCTTGTGATTGTTACTAGATTGTGACTGAAGAGCACAGAGCTCCACTGCCTTGAATATCTCCCTGGATGTTTCCACTCCCTGTGAGTGGAAAGATATACCGAATTTTTCATCTTTTTGCCCTGCAGCCTTTCTACTCCATTGCTGTAATGCACTTTGTCATCCATTGGCTCGTGTCCACCCCCAGCTTGCCTTGTGGGCAGCTTTGGGCTGCATCTATTGGCTAGTACAGTGGGTTTCTGACTGGATTTGTCTATGCAGCTATGGAGTGGCGGCAAAAAGTCTGTATGCCATTCTCAGTTTTCTGGGCATTCTCTGTAAGCTCATGGTTAGTATTAGAGGGTTATTTTCTTAGGCCTTCCTGTCCTCTTTTGCAGGGGACGATCCAGGCTGGGAGCTGCTTTTGTGGTTCCCACCTTTTCTTCAGGAAAAGCTTTAGAGCTTCTTCTAAGGGGCTTGGAGATCCCATCTTTGTAACTTGTTGTTCCCACCTTTTCTTTCAGGCTATGTTCCTGATCCTGCCTTGCATCCTTCTTAAGTGGAAGCATTTCTGAGCATCTCTCTTGGAAGCTTCCAGATTGGTTCAATCCAAAATTCTCTAGAGCTTTGCTGCTCTGGCCTTTAAACAAAGGATTCCATGAGAGCCTGTGATGGCACTTGGATTCAGATGTCTCAGGAATTTCTAAGGATTTAGCAGTGAAAGGGATCCATAGGTGCAGCAGGGCAGGCCCCACCAGTGTTGGATGAGCCTCTTTCAAAGGTGGTGCTCTGTTTTCTTCTAAAGCTCACTGCTGAGAGAAAGATCTCCAGGAAGAATACAGATTGGAACATAGACCTTGGAGGACTGGCTGACTTATGTAAGGTTGGGAACTGGAGGACAGAAATCTTCCTGAGATTTCCTGATGCCAGAGGATAAACCCCACACCATTTCCTGTTCTTTCTACAACACATGACTTTCCAGGTGGTAAATTTCAGATGGCATAAGATACCATGCCTCACTTTGGAGTTTATGAAAACACACTCTACAGATCCTAGTCTGGGATAGAGGACCAGGTGATAGGATTTGGAATGGGTATTAAAATTGGGCCTGAGACTGAACGTAAGTGAGGGTTAGGGACTGAGATTCAGGCAGGGTTTTAGGCAAGGACAGAGTTTGGGGATGGTTAAGTATTCAGGATTCTTGGGCTATGAATGTAAATGAGATTCTATTGAAGAACACAGATGTTGAGAAATAGCCACCTGGGACAAGGACAATAGAGTGCAGAGACTTGCTATGCAGAGATAGAAGATGTTAGAAGAGCTGGACATATTTTTGCTCTAAATCATCCTCTAAGGTCTCAGAGTATCAGGGCTGCTGATGCACATGCAACTCCTCTGGTTTGCCTCTGTTGGTCCAAAAAGGAAGGGAAACTGCTGAGTCATGCTTATCGGCAATTGATGTAAACATTTTTCCTGAAGAATTTAGTTGGTAGTCTGGCCCAACATCTTGTTTTCTTTTCCTTTTCCTTCTACATCAGAAAATCATCCCTCTTTTTAACTTGTCTCTCCAAGAGTGCCAGAACATGAGTTGGGCAGAGAGGAGTAACCAGATACTACAAGGTTGGCTGTAGGGTCTCTTGCAAAAGAGGTCTCAGAAGAGTAGAGGGCAAAAATCTCTTATTTGAAATCACATTGTGCCAACTTGGAGGGGAACAAGTCCTTGGCATGAGGCTGCCACCCAGAGAATTCTGAAATTGCAAGATTTGGAGGGTCAGTGCCTCTGTCTGTTGGGACATAAGTGGACAATTTACCAGCTCTGTCTGGAGAGAACATCTCCAGAACAGGCTTCAATAAGGTGGAAATAGATTTAGATTGAGTCACAGCTAAAGTACCATTTGGCAGTGGTGAGTTAAGCAGACAGGGTTGGCAGTGCACTAGGACAAGTGTGGGAATCCATGGGATCCATTGCCTCGGATAAATTGGTAAGGGGTTGATATCCTGGGAAGGGCTGGGGTCAAATGAAAAGGTGGTGGTTAGAGAGAAAGTGGCCTCTGCTCAGAGAACAGGATCTGCTCCTTGAGTGTGATATGGTGGGAGACAGGGAAAGGCAAGCAGCCGGGGTGGAGTGTGGTCCACTGGGAATTTGAAATCCAAGGAAGGAACAGACTCTGGTGGCAGAGAGTCACCTAGAGAGAGTGGTGAGGGTGAAAGTAAGTCAGGTACGGGGGCCATCAGGTTATGTGAGAGAAGGGAGGGTGGAGGTGGAGAAGGCTCAGGCAGAGGGGATGATGGTATTAGGTCTCCTGGAGGGCTCACTGAGAGCACAGAGGGCAGAATGTGTGATGAATCTGTCACAGAGGTGGTAGAAGTGAAAAGGGACACAGAGGGAGAAGTATATTCCAGGGATTCCCAGAACTGCAGTCACTTGGCTTCAGCTGTGGTTCTATTACACACTTCACAGAGGGGGTCTGGGCAAAACAGTTGAAGAAAGTGGATGGTATCATGATGCTGGCCCCAGGGCTGCAGAAGATAGGAAGTACAAAGCTGGAGCCAGGACCGGTACAAGGAACGGAGAGCCTGTGGGCCTAGCAGGGGTGGGGCCACCTGCAGCCTTCTATCCCCTCACATTTCCCCCACCCATGACTTCACAATACATTCTCTATCCTCTCCCCAAGGCCTTCATTCACATACCCGTTTCCATGGCTACCCTCCCATGACTATGGCAGGGTGCACTGAATCCCTGAAACACATAGAAAATGCTGTAAAAAGGGATCAGGAAAGAAGGTGAAAGTTTAATCACTCTTTTCAGAGCAGAAAGCAGCTTCCTTCCCTCCTCTGCTTCTCTCTTGCAAATTCTCCAACTTGGGAAACCAGGAGAGTAGGTTGTATGTAAGGAAGGTAGAAGCACAGAGATCATACACAGGTCCCTTTATGGGAGACCCTTGGAATATTAAACTCTGATCAGCAGCCAAGGTCAATCAGCAAAGGCCAAATGGTCAACAATAATATTAACGAGGTTTACATGTGTATGTGGTTTCATTCATAAAGTACTTCCACATACATTATCCCACATGCTGCTCAAAATCACCACATAAAGCTCAGACATCAGAGGTTACATCAAAGAGGAATCTGAACATCCAGGAAGTCCAAGTACTTACACAAAGTCAAGAGACAAAAGTTCTGACCCCAAACAAACCAGTTCTTCCTTGACATCTCCCATGGCCGCCTATTGGGCAACACCCATTGCCCAGGTCCATCACTGCTTGATGCCCATAGATGGGCTGAGCAGAGACTCTGAGAAGTGTCTCAGTACCTATTCTCTTCCTATAAGCCTTCCTCTGAGGACTCTGTTTTCTCAGAGATACTGTATCTAGCAACTGGCATTCTCAGAGACCATGAATCTGGGAGCTCATGGAAGGAACAGGAAAGCTCACCCTTGGAGAGCCGAGGGAGGTCAAATAGACAAAACCTTACCTTTCGATGTTCCATCTTTCCTTCTCCTCTTGGCCCTGCCCTGACTTCAAGAACAAAAACAAAAAAATGAGAGGCTGAGACTCGCTTCTCTCACTCCTCTTCTCTAAGAAGCTCAGACATTTGTTATCCGAGAATAACGTAACTCTCCTTTTTAATTAATAGAAATATGTTCCTTTTACCAGTTTTTGAAAGGTGACATACTGTTTCCAATATTTCCTTCGTTGAAAAAGTTGGAGGAGGATTTAGTCTGTGAAATCCCCACTTGATGTTCTCAGAAGTCCTCTGCTCAAGGAGGACACAGAATCACAAGCCAGCAGTCACATCTGCTCCCTCAGAGGACCCTGTGTCCCGGGGTCAGAGCGTGGAGGCTCTCGACATTGCTCTCCTGATCAGCCCAACATGAAAGAAGGCTTGGTCGAGTGACACCTGAAGTCAAGGGCTGCCTGAAACAACTGAGAGCTGAAGATGTCTGTGCTTGGCTATAGTTCATGCCTGCATCACAGAGCATAAGAGAGTCACAAAGGGGTTCCGATGGTGGGGGAGGGGAATACAGGAGCAGAGTGTGGCTACAGCCCCTCCCCCCCACCAGCCCAGTAGATCCCTCTGCCCCTCCTGGGCCTTCTGGGTCCCGCTGCCCTCCCCTGCCATCCCGTTTTCCAACTTCACCCTTTCTTCATATATATTTGCCTTGGTGAAATTTTCTGTTCGTTTCATGTGTAACCCAGATATTACCTGATTCCCCTTTTACTTTGTGGATCCCTTAACTTGGACCTCAAAACTCTGAAATACTACCTGGAATTTCTGCTTGTACCCATCATTTATACTCTCAGGATCACACGTATCCTCAAATACATGTTATCTGCAGAATGTTTTTGCCTTACATTAACCCAGATATAAAACTCAATGTTCTTTTACACTTGGTTTTATAAATGTTAAGTAGCAAATTTTTTGATTTAAAGTCAGCCTTTACTGTTTTTAATCAGAGGGGCTGACTCAAATAATTAAAACTAATAATTCATTATTCAACATACATAAAACTAAAATAAATATAAAATAAATGTACATAATTAAAACTTCCAGTGATTTGGGGAGTAAATTTATAGCATTTATTTTTCTGAAGTTAGTGAACTGTACAAAGACTTGGGGCATGCTCCATACCTACGACATTCCCTAAATGACTCTTTCATTTCTTTAAGTTTGATTATATCCTTTCTTATGTTGTATCTCTCTTTAGTGACTTTTTTATTAATTTCCTGAAATTTTTTTGGGGGGGATTCTTTTTGTTGGTTTTCAACTTTCTTTTCAGTTTCATTCATCTTATTTGCCATCCGCATTCTGAATTCCATTTCTGTCATTTTGGTAATTTCCTTGTGGGTGAAGGTCCACTACCGTAGCTCCACTGTGATCCTTTGAGTGGGCCAAACTGTTCTGCTTTTCATGTTGCCAGGGATCTTTTGCTGTTGTCTTCTCATCTGACTCCTCTTCTCTCAGCTCAGGGCTAATAGGATTACAGGGCACCTGTTCTCCTTTGGTGTGAACTCTCCTGCTTAGTTAGGAAAAAGGGAGGACCCTAGGTGGGATTTTACGTCCTACACTGGAATGTTGACCCCGGAGGAGTGGTTGCACTGAGAACCTGTAGTTCAGTTGTTCTGTTTTCACCATGGCCCTTGTGATTGCCTCAGTTCAAGCTGGTGCTAGATCATTTTCTGGGGTGGTGAGTTGTTCCTAACTCATTGTTGAAAGTTCCTGTTGGGGCAGGGTGAGACCCTCTCCATAGAGACTGGCATTGTGGGTTATTGCTCTTCCCTGGGTCACCCAGTGAAGGTGACAGTAGCATCTGGGTAAGACAATCTGGGCAGTAATTATGGGTGACCAAGCTGTGGGTATTTATTCAAACCAGAGTCAAGTGTAATGGTTGCTCAAGGCTGGGGTGTCCCCAGTGGAGCATTGGACCTGGGAATGGTTCCACCAGCCCAGCGACATATGTGCAGATTCAGGGGTAGGGTCTTGGGACCTAGGCCTAACTCTCAATCTTGGAGGTGGTGTCACAGGCCCAGTGGGGGCTCTGCAGCCACAGGGGCAGAGCCTCAGGCCCCAGGCACAGCAAGAGTCTTGGAGTTGGATCTGGGTATCACAGGGGCAAAGCCACACAGATGAGGACTATTCCACTGGCACGAAGATGGCCGATGCCCAGTCATGCAGGCAGGGGTTTGTTCCAGTGGCCCAGGGACTGTGGCAGTGAGCTAGCGCTGCTGGCTGGCTGGGGTTTTCCTCCCCGCCTAGGTCCCTCTGAGGCAGGTGCCCAAGCCTTCCCAGGTGGTGCTGTGGCTGCTCCTCTGCTCAGATCCCTCCCTGCGGGGGAGGGGTCAGCTCCCAGTCACAGTGCATGGCATGGGGGAGCTTTCATTCTGCCTGCTCCCTCCCTGGCTTGTTGGGGCAATGCGAAGGCTACTGCTGAATAGGTGATTCCTGAGCAGACCTTGTGTTGTTCACCTGAGAGTTTAGGATGGTGTCAGCTGCAGAAACCCAAGATTGGCTACTACCAGATCTCAGCTGCACCTGCTCTCCCATGCCAGGTCTGCACAGACTTTGAGCAGCTCCCCCGCAATCAGTCCAGAGGTCTGCAGTGGTTGGGGGAGTCGCCTCACAGCTCGAACCACCTCCGACTTTAAACTTTTCCTTGAGAGTCTCATACCGCTGCTTCTAGTCTGCTATCTTCCCCTCCCCCCAGCATTGTGAATTTTATTGGGACACCCAGATTAATCTTTGAGGTGGTAGGTGGTGCTTGTGGGTAAGAATTAGCCACGCCCTGTTTGATTGAGTCACTAGTTGCTGTAATGGTAACGGGCTGTACAAGTTGTTCTCCCTGCCATTAGTTGGAGCTTGTAGGAAAGAGCCAGCTGCGGTGTTGTTCTTTGGGGCCTGTGATTGCCTCAGGTCCCTCAGGAGAATCTTTCATATGGCCCAGGCAGTGGGTGGGCCCTGGAACTCCAAGGGGATTCCTTGTTTTCCACCACAGCAGAGGTGGGTGGAGGAGCAAGGCTGGAAGGGCTGGGTCCTGCAATCCTTCCTTGAGGCTCTGCAGAGGCAGACACTTGAACTGTCTTGGCAGGGATCAAGCGTCAGCTCCCAAGCCACTGAGGAAAGACACAAGGGAGGTGCTAAAGTGGCCTCCCCAAACCAAAAAGTCTGCTCATGGTGGAGAGGCCATCTGGGGTTCACAGAGGGGCTGTCAGGAGTGTGTTTCACTCTTTTCCATCCTCCCCTGCCCCACGAGTCTCCTTCCAGTGTCTGTTGTAAACAGGAGCCTAAACTTCCTGAGCCTGACAGCAATAGTACTGCAGGTTGGGAACTTCCCTGCCTGGGGTCCCAGCCTGGTCTGCAAGCATTGCTTTCCTGTGGGGGGAGGATTGCTCCACCTGAGCATTGCTGCTCAGACCCACAGTGCACTCTCCTGTCAGTTCTGCCCACATGGGCTCCCTCGCCTCCCAAATTAAGTTCACAAATCTCCCCTCTGTGCCCCAAGCAACACGATCTAGTTCTGGGGGTAAGGGATCCAGCCTGCCATCCTGTTCCCTGGATTCCCAGGTTCAATCCCTGACTGTGCCAGGAAGAACCACGTTGGTTCCAAGTTGTCCATGGAGTGCTCAAGCAGGCTTAATGCCCCCCCTGCTTCAGGGTATGGCCTGCACCAGGGAGTGCTGGCAGCCAGTTCTGGGGTGTGCTGGCAAGCATCACTGGGGAGTGCTGGTGGGCACGGAGCTCACAGTCCTAGCACCCCTGGGTCTACTGCAGGTCCTCAAGGGGAGAAGTGTGGGCCCCATTCTCTGTGGGATCCTCAATGCAGTGGATACACCAACAGAGGCAAGCAGTTGCTCCAGAGACCCCCACTCAATCCCTCTGCAGCAGTGGGTGTGGGAGGGGAGAGGGAGGAAAAGATTCTGGATAGAGGAGAGCCAGCACTCCAGTCCTTCAGGTCCTTCTCCCTGGAAGAAAGCCTGCATGCAATGTCCAAGCTCTGGGATAACACAAATTCTCTGGGGGCCCACTGTGGTCTGGGTAGGAGTTGGAAACTATGTGGGAACAGGTGATGTGAAAACTGAGGGGCTGGAGCTCCCCGGGGAGGACAAAGGCACGCTTTGGGTGGAGAAACCTTATGGTGCCCACCCTCTTGGCTCTGGTCCATGGTGACAGGCAGTGACCCTGAGTAGGCTGGCAGCCTTTGATTTATTTTCAGGAAGCTCCCAGTTCAGTGGTGGCAGCAGCTTTTGGGCTTATGAGTGTAGAAAAGCTTTCCAGCAGTTCGGGAGCATGTTGGCTACCAGAGGTATGAGTGGAGGAGAAACAAAAGCCTCACCTAACCTCTCCACCAGGCTCCAAGCTTTTCCAAGGTTGATCTCTGCCGATATATTGTTTGTTCTTGTTCTACCCTGCAACTTCTTCTATGGAATCTCCAGTAAGTTCTGGCACCTTTCCCTCTGAACTACACCTGAGCTATGTTTTGTTTTTTGTTTTTTTTTTTTCTGTTGTCTCCTGTGTCTGAAATCTTTCCTTCCCTCTGGAATGATCTGGTGACCAGAGTCTCTAGTCAGCCATCTTCCCTCCTCCAAGCTAAATGTATCGTTAATGCTTGATACTGGGTAAAATCTCTGGTTTATGAGAGTCTTATTTGACGTTTGCTCCTTCATGTTAGCTCAGTGGTTAAAAATTCAGAGTGAGTTTTCCTACATAGGCAAAAACCAAATGTTTTAGTTTAGAAAATGGCTATTATCCTAGTCAGTTTACAAAACTGTGTTTAAACAAGTTATGGAGCAGACCTAAAAAGCTGTAAGAATCAATGTTTTCTTTGGGGAAGAAGTCCTGATTTTTTTCAGAGTAACAGTGACATATGAAGACTTAAGAACATAAATAGTCCCATTTGATTTAGGAGAAAATATTGATATACATTCATATGATGGTAAAAATAGAGAAAGGCAGAAGAATCACCTAAAAAGGATGTGCCCAAGAGAAGCGTTTCATATTTAACAAGATAGACTTTAGACTTCTGACAAAAAAATGACCAAGAACATGCTTTAATGTAGAATAGCCATATCAGACATATTTTACAAGTACAAATATGATTTTCATATTCTAATTAATCATTAGAGGGGCAGATAGAAGAATAAGTTCTAATATTCAATAGTACAATAAGGAAATCATAGTTAACAATAATTTATTATATATTTCAAAATAGCTAGAAGAGAGGATTTGTAATGATCCCAACACAAAGAAAAGATACATGTCTGAGGTGATGAAAATCTCAATTATCCTGGTCATTATGTATTGTATACAGGTATCGAAATATCACATGTACCCCCCAAATATGTACAAGTATTA
Source organism: Indri indri (assembly GCA_004363605.1). Classification (NCBI taxonomy): domain Eukaryota; kingdom Metazoa; phylum Chordata; class Mammalia; order Primates; family Indriidae; genus Indri; species Indri indri. The sequence goes on from RJWJ010002250.1 coordinate 29,481, forward strand.
ATTTAATATATCAATAAAAATAAATTGATTAATTTTAGAAAAGGACAATATCCATTCTGTCACCAAACTGCTTCCCAGGATAACTGTGGAGAACCCTCAGATCTCCACAATCCTGCCCTCTTCCTGTTTGGTCAGGTTTGCCATGGGTATTCTTGCTGGGAATGGTGTGAGCATGGATTTTGATGTCTGTATGGTTGCAGACAGGCTTCAGATTGTGAGCAGAAGCTGGGAAGTCACATGGGAGATTAGGTTAGGCAACGCTCAGGCAACAGAAGGTAGAGGAAGGCTCCAAAACCCTTAAGGGCATGGGTGTTTCAGGAACATGAGAAGCAGGAACATTTTGAGTGAGTTCTATTTGGGTAGGTATAGACCAAATAAAAGCTGGGGTGAGTAAGAAGCATCATGAGGAGCCTTGGGCAACTGAGGCTTTTTTGGATGAAAGGGGATACAGAAGGAACGTAAAGAGACTGGAGGGTTGATTCTCCAAAGTGTCTTCTGGACCTTCCATTGGAGGCTGTGGGATAAGAGTACAGCAGCAGCTACTTGTAGATACCAGTAAATTATGCATCAAATTTTCTTGAGGAAAAGACTGCTTATACTTTCAAATGAGTGGTCTTCCAGACATCATTTTGTGAAGTGATTCACTTATTTCAAAATTATGACCCTTATTCAAAACATTTAAGTAAAGATGCAATAAATGGAAAATACCATTTTATGCTTCACAAAACAAGTTATTACATAGCTTTATAATAACATTTTATTCTTGTATATCTTATAGAAATATTGCCACAAGATATTCTAGTCAGAAGATATTTTGGAATTACTCTAAAAATTCAGGCTTATGTTCTCAGAGTGGTTAAGGTTTTTGTTCCTGTTCATAAAAGTGCTTTTTCTTTGACCTAATTTCTGGTAATATAACTCTTCAAACTGCATGAAATGTCTTCAGAAAGGGTAACATATTTCCAGTTGGTTTAACTAGTCTTTTGATCTGCTTCTATTTATTTCTCCTTTCTTTATATTTTTCCCTTTTTATCCATTTCACAAAAACCTTATCTTTTTCAATGGATACAATAGACAATTTATTTGCATCTCACAAGATTTTAAAGCAAGGTTTTAGAAAATATATTTTGGGGCTAGAAAATATTTCTGAGCCAAATGTGGATTTAGGTACCTCTAATAAAATTATAAAATGATTGAAAAAAATCTGAATTTTTTGTTCATTGCCGTCTTGTAATTGTTCAATATTTGTAGATTAATAGCTATTCATCCTATCATTTTGTTTGGGTCTTAGAAATATAGAGGATTAGGAACCCAGATGTTGAAAGGGAGCCTGCAAAATATAACTTTTATTTTTTTTTCATATCTCTGCTTAAGATCAGTTCTTTCCAGCAGCAATGAAATCAAGAGGAAGAGGAGAAGGTGCTGAAAAGGTGAATATGGAACAATTTGAAGAATCTTTCTTCTAGGGCCAACAGGTTTTTAAGTAAATCAGTTACTTGATTATCTCTAAATTAAAGAAAGAACCCTCAATTAGCAGTGAAAAGTATGGCTTTGACCCGAGTAATCCATAGGCAGGGAAATCAGAGTAGAGGTGTTTTGTCATAGATTACCAAGTGATGACAAATATTTAATACCTGAACTAGAAAAGTAATGCTAAAAATCAGCAGGAGGTAATAGCTTTGAGACAAATTGAAGAAATGAAACCAAGTAGGCTTTAGATGGTGGCGTGAGAGAAAGGGAGAATGGAAAGATTATTCTGAGGGTTTTAAACCTTGTGTGTCTATTTTTAAATGTATATGTCTTTTGTAGTTGTCCTTAAGACAGCCCTTAACACCACCACCACCACCACCACCACCCTCCTTTGTTGCTTAAGAAGTATAAAGTTTCAGTTATGGAAAACAAATAAGTTTTAGAGATCTTTCATACAACATTATGCCTATAGTTAACAATACTGTATTGTGCAGTTAAAATCTTGTTAAGATGGTAGATGTCGTGTTAAATGTTCTTACCAAAATTAAAAAAAAAATCCAAATGTGTATTCTTTTTCAAAGTAATCACTCTGGGAGGCTGTGGTTACGATACTATTGTTGGGAATTCCTGTCTGCATATTGCCATCAATGTCAGTTTATGGACCTTTGTTAATACAGCCAACAAATGCTTACCCACAATAGGTGATCAATTTATTGACTTCCTGATTTGTCAATTTATTAACTGATATGTTGACGATTTATTGATAGATTGATTAGATTATAATGGATTACTAGAGAATTTTGATTTCTCATAACATCCTGTAGGTTAGTAAAAATTGCTTATGATAAACTGTGGGAAGGGAAGCAAGAAGGGAGCTGGTGACTCTGCACTAATTTGACAAACCATAATGTACCTACTCTACTCTTCATGTATTCATCCTTTGTCTTTCCTGCCCTCCTCCATCCCAGCCTCAGTTCCCACTCTCCCATGACATCCTTATGCCTTTGATAATAGTAAAACCCTTGTTCTTACTCTGTCTCTTACAGAGAAGCACATTCTTTTTGCTTTTAAATGATGTAGGAGCTCTTTGTTTTATTAGTAACTCATTGTAGCTTATGAAAGGCTACATTACATGCCAGTTCTGGAAAATAAAACTTGTTATCGCTAAAAATACAATCCTTTCAGTTCAGGTATTTTGTTCTTTCAATAATAATGGAAAGGTTTGTTTTTATAATAAAGAGCACATCATTTAAAATGCAATATGTTAATAATCCTAATGGAAATTCCAGCATAAATAAATGTCATGACCTTGAAGCTTTGTCCTGAAGTAGACATTTTACTGACTTTTATTTTTGTAATATTTCAACTTTGAGCCATCTATTGGGTCTGCGGCAAAACACATTAAAATCACATATTTCAGGTTACATGTTTTCTATATTCAGTTGTAAACCAGGAAATAATGATTTAAACAGTACAGAGGGGATTTAAATTTAATAAAAATAAAGCTCAAAAGCTAGCATAGATAGGGAGTAATAAGCTAGCCAGAAATTCCATTTGCAAATGCCTGGACTCCTACTAGGCATTTCCTGCACATTCAGAGCTCATCACAGAAATCTTCAATTAGCACCAGAGGACATTGAAAAAGGAAAAAAAGAGTGTTAGTGTGCACTTGGATGCAGATGCTGCTACCGAAGAAAGGCGCAATTGCATGCCAGCCTACACAGACAGCAACCTTGTTTTATGTGAGGGATTTACATACTAAGAAAGGACTTAGGATATTTGTAACACGCTTTTCAGTATTCATTAAATGGGAGAAAAATTCCACTTATTTTTACAGCCATCATTTTCTGTGAATCTTACATTTCTCCATGATTGTATCATATTAAGTTCTAAAGGTCAGAATTACTTATTTCCTTTCTATCTAGTAGAATATTAAATCTTAATAAGTGAATCATGCTAAAAATAATTTATGATGATAAAATTTCAAGAGTTTTTGTTGATGAGAGTGAAGTATTTCACTGTATACATAAATGAGACATTAACTAATTATTAGATAGACCCGTTCATTATCATCTGAAATCACTTCCTCTTAATTTCTATATAAGGTTATTACCTTTAATGCCAACAAGAAAGTAAAACTTTAATGTTTACATATTTATGGTGTTGGCTACTATTACTGTATTTTTAATTTTGTACTATTTGAAATACATTTTGATATTTTCCACTTAATCTTGTGTTTGAATTCTACTAAAACATGTTTATCGTTTTATAGATCAACATCTGAGCCACTTTAACGTTCAATTTACTCCAAGAAAATAATTCAGTACAAATATAGGCTTGTCATATTGCATTTTACTTATTAGCATTCTTACGTAAATTAATAAAATATTGCTATTGACAAACTAAATTTAAATTAATCAAATAGTAGAGTAATACTTCAGACATGTCTTAAACGCATGCTGAAATTTACTTAAAATATTCTGCTGTAGAACCTAATCTGCTTAAATTACAAAAAGTCAGTTTTATTTGTTTACATAGCATATCGAATTTGTGAAATTAATTCGTGTTTTTCCAGCTCATGTGAGATCATTGGCTTACCAGAAAATTTTAATTCCTAAATGTTTTGTTTCCCCATGAGGGATGTATATTAAAGATCTAGAAATATTCTTGTACAGTGCTCTAACTACTCAAAGGAATCTGTAAAGGAACCTACAAGAGAATAAGTCAGTATATGGAGGTTGATTTAGATTTGAGCAAAAAGAGTTTATTACTTTGTAGGAAGAACGAGTGGAAGTAGCATAAGCAACTCCTCTTTTGTGGAGGGACATTATTCCATCACAGTTGGTAGCTAATTACAGCAGTGCACATACAGCATTGCCATCTCTTCCTCCACTTACATCTGCAGGCTCTTCAAAAGTTCATAATGACCAGTTGCCCAGGGTGGGAGTCAACTTTAGGCAACACATTCTAGAAGTGGGCTGAGCAACATTAACAGTCTCATTCAGAGAGTAAGTTTGAAGGACACTCAGGAATGTCATTTCTCCCAGTGGGTAGAAATTTGATTTGCATATGAGGGTATTCACTTTTCCTGTGAGAATAAATGACCAGAGGTATGATATACAATGGTTCCTACCAAGTGTCCATCAGGTTTATTGATTGTCAGAAACTTGTAAAGAACACAGTGATTAGCACAGGAATAAAATTTTGGGTGAAGTGCTTGAGTGAACAGGAACACAGAATGGCATAGTGGAGAAAGAAAGATATTAAATATATAAAATTTTGTTTCATCAACAATTTTAGAAGTGACATTGGAAGTGAGCTACATATCACTTTTTCCTTGTTTCAGTATCTATCTAATCTATCATTTCCAATGTCTTTTTTCCCAAATACCTTTCTCACAATATTCTATGTAATTACAGAATATTATATAATTATAAAAATCTTCATATTTTTGAACTGTATGTATAATTTGCCCCATTGGTACAGAAAAAGTGTACTTGGGTTTGATCTAGTAGAGAAATAATTATCACCTAGACATGAATATAGTGATCACTGAGACTTTGGGTTTCCTATTTTGGGAGAATACATATGTTTTCCATGACAATAGAGTAGTTGCATGATGTTAGATAAGCGCATGCTACTCTTGTAGATGAGAACGTTCAGTTTGCCTAGAAGAAGTGGCTCTGGCAGATATGACGGATTGGCACAGAGCATGATTTCCATTCTTCTTTAAGTGGCCCTATATGTACTGCAGAAAATGGCAAGCTAAACCTCTCTTTTTAAAGACTCCCTTGCATATAGGGTTCTGAAAGCATGTAGGTTCAAGTAATCAGACGTACATGGGTATTGAAAAGACAGAAGCGAGGTGAGCACTGTGTATTTGATATTTCTATCTTTTGTCCAGGAAATGTCTGTTTTTCTGGAGTAAGCTGTAATCTTGTTGGTATCTTGTTTATGGCAGTTTTCATGATTTCAGTGACCTCCCAGGATGTGGGTTTTTTGTTTTTTTTTTTTGAGACAGAGTCTCACTTTGTTGCCCTGGCTAGAGTGAGTGCTGTGGCGTTAGCCTAGCTCACAGCAACCTCAGACTCCTGGGCTCAAGCAATCCTCCTGCCTCAGCCTTCCAAGTAGCTGGGACTACAGGCATGAGCCACCATGCCCAGCTAATTTTTTCTATATATTTTTTGTTGTCCAGATAATTTCTTTCTATTTTTTTTTAGTAGAGATGGGGTCTTGCTCTTGCTCAGGCTGGTCTCGAACTCCTGAGCTCAAACAATCCACCGCCTTGGCCTCCCAGAGTGCTAGGATTACAGGCGTGAGCCACCGCGCCCAGCCCAGGATGTGGTTTTTTGATTATGGATATTTTGAAAATTTTGGCTGCCTTCCTATCAATTTAGGGTAGTGAGGTTTTAAAGCTGTGGGAACAACTTCCCAGTACAATAGTCACTTTCTAATCATAATAGTGTTATTTGTTCCTTTTCAAACTAGGAAATGTTGAACTGAAAAAAAGATGAATAGGTATATAGAGGTCCCCCCAAAACATAATTCATAATCTGTAGCTTTTCAAAATATCGTGCCTTCTTTTCCAGTGCTCATTAACACTGACAAAATAAAATTGTACACATACTAATGTATGGACATTATAAAATGTATACATTAACATAACATTCTCTAATCACAATTTAATAAAATTTCACTAACAAAATGAGAAAATAGAAAATAAATCCTGTCTTAGTCGGTTTGGGCTGCCATAACAGAAATATCATAGATTGGGGAGCCTAAATGAAAGAAATTTATTTCTCACAGTTCTGGAGGCTGGGAAGTCCAAACTCAAGGTGTCAGCATACCCAGTGTCTGGTGAGGGCCGACTTCTTGCTCTGAAGGTGGCTGTTTTCTCATTGCTTGCTCACATGGTGAAGAACAGAGACAGTGAGGGCAAGCTCTCATATCTCTTCTCATAAGAGCACTACTTCCCATTAATGAGAGATCTACCCTCATGACCTAATTACTTCCCCAAAGCCCTAATAGCATCACACTGGGGAGAGGATTTCAACACGTGAATTTGAGGGAGACACAAACATTCAGTCCATAAAATACTCTTATACCTGGAAAAAAAATATTAAAAATTATATGAATCAAAAGTCAAATACTCTTTAGCATATGGAATATTCTAAGTACACAATATTGAATATTGTATATATTAAATTCTACAGGATAAAAATAAAACTGTACTCAGAGAAAATCTCATAGCCCTAGCAGCTGTAAGGAAAAAGGATAACAATAAGCAAATTCTACATTCTACTCATGAAAATAGAAAATAGACTCAAAATACCCATACAAGAAATAATAAGGATTTTTGGTGGAATTCACGAGTTTATACAAGAGATCTTTGCTTAAAATGAGACTAGGCAATAGATAAACCATTATCTAATTAATTAAAGGAAAGAAGGATAAATATCCCAAAAAAAATCCTGACCATGAAATAATCTAAGATATAGAGGTAATCCAATTATCCAACTCTCTCTTTCTCATTTTTAGTTAAGTTTATTTCATTTAAATTTACTCAATTACAAATGTTTTTGTTTTAGTCCTGACTAAAAAAATTATTTCATCTTTTGTTCTTTATGGATTTTTTGTTGATATCTATTACATTACAGTCTGATTTTACTTTCTGTGTGTGTGGGCTCTGTGTTGGGGGGGTGGGGGAGGGAAAGGGGATATCCCACAATAGAATAAAACACAGAGTTACAGTAAATTCAGTCGTAATAATTAAAATGTCATTGATACTATATTATTTAGACTACTTATTGAATTCTCGCGAGGCACAAGAACAAATTCAATCCGTTTCTGCTTGCTCTGAACTCATTTCTCCCTCTTCCCTCTACCACATACTTTAAATGCAATTGTTATCATTTGTTACTAATTACAAGGTTAATTCAGATTCTCTGAGAAGTAAATGATAAAATGGGATATGTGTGCGAGATTCACGGGAAGACACTTTTGAAGAATAGAGGGGAGGCACCAAGAGGAAAGGGAGGAGAGAGGGTTCAGATCACACAGGCCGTCTGACGCCGGTGAAGGAGAGCGGGGAGAGATGGGACCGAAAATGTCTTAGGCGGCAGAGCAGCTCTAACAAAGTTTCAGTCGGACTAATGGGAAAATTTTGAGACAGTCACTACTTAAGGGAGCCCCGTAGGAAAGGACCTGCGCTATGACCTTACCGTGCTCAGTTATTTGCTGGAACATCCTGCAGACAGCATGAACTTGGAGTGGATGGAGGATACAAAACAGCAGCAGCTAAAGCCATCAGCTGGTTCCCGTAGCAGAAGATCTGATTGGCATTCATTTGGCCACTGCATGCTCAAATACACTTAAGCCTCTGTCTTAGTAATATCCTAACTTAAATTACATTTCTTGACCACTTGTTTATATCCCCCCCCCGTAATACTTATTTATTTATTTATTTATTTTTTAATTTTTTTTATTTCACTTGTTTATAAATGATATGCTACCTTCTACTTCTTTTTAAAATTTGGTTATTTTACATTGTGACTTTTATGATTTCTTTTAAATTTGGTCTTGTGTTCTCTCTTTCAAGAGTAGTCATAAGACTAGATAGCTATTCTCTAAAAAAAAACCTGACCAGGGAAAAATTAGGTTCAAGTGTGTGTGTCAGGTGAGACATAATGAGGAGGTGAAAACAAATGCATGAAACAAAAGAAATTTATTACTCACAGGTACCAGAGAGGTTAGGGGAAGTCCAGAGGTGGCAGGGAAATTAACCAGTGGGTGGAGAATGAGAAAGAGAGGCCTCTACGAAGATCCATGGGTGTTACCCCTTAGGCCTGCAGTCCCCAACCCTAGGGACCAGTGCCGATCCGTGGCCTGTTAGCAACCGGGCCCCACAGCAGGAGGTGAGTGGTACGTGAGGGAGCAAAGCTTCATCTGTATTTACAGCGGCTCCATATCACTGGCATCACTGTCCGAGCTCTGCCTCCTGTCAGATCAGAGGTGGTATTAGTTGCAGGAAAACAACAAGCTCAGGGCTCCCACTGATTTTGTATTATGGTGAGTTGTATAATTATTTCATTATATATTACAATGCAATAATAATAGAAATAAAGTGCGCAATAAATGTAATGTGCTTGAATCATCCCCCAAACCATCTCTCCTACCCCCCCATTCCCCGCCCTGGTCTGTGAAAAAATTGTCTTCCATGAAACTGGTCCCTGATGTCAAAAATGTTTGGGACTGCTGCCTTAGGCTTTTACCCAGAGGTTGTGGATTGACTGGTTTAAAGAAAACACACATGAAGAGGGACCTATTCACATGACTCTGGTGTGGTTTGTGGTTAGCAGCTGTGGGGTGTGCTGGGTTTCAGGTCAGCGGAGTGGAAAGCAAGTGAGCTAGATCGTAAACAGTCACACGGGGTAGAGGGGAGTTTTAACTAGGCCAAAGGTGATGGGGTAGAACTGAGTTTTAAATAATATTTAAAGCCTAAAAATGGATGCTAAGGTAGCAACAATAGCAAACAAATTTATGACATATTACTTTTTTCGTCATTGAACGTTCACAGATTGCAACCACTTGACCCTATGGTTAAACAAATGGAATGGTCATGCACATATGTGCACGGTAGCTTCATGTCTCATGGCTTAATGCCTGCAGTTCATCCTCGCTCTTCCAAAAGGTCTTAGGGGATCCTCCCTCACTGTGAATAAAATGTCATCTTTATATATAATAAGAGTAAAATTTGGCCAGATATAAATTATTTTGTCACAAATTATTTTCCAGGCTAATCTGGAGCCATTTGTTTGTTGTCTTTCAGTATAGAATGTTAATTCAGTGAAGCCTAAGGTCAAGCTTTTTTTGTTCTTTTTGTTAGCAAGTGATTGGTCAGGATGTCTAAAAGCTTTTTATCTTTGAATTTCAGGAACTTTGCTCGGACTTAGGATAGATTGAATCAAATTGTTCCTGGGAAACCACCTCCCTTTATATTTTTAGTTTCAAGGACAATAGTATTTGTAAAAATACGTTCTTCATATCTTTGAGCACTTCTATTTTACTTAGCAAACTTCTTATTCAGGGACATTGACTCTACGTAAATTGGTTCCATTTTGTCTCTTCCATATCTGTCACCCTTCAAATCATTTTAACTTCATTTCTATTTTTACATATTTTTGTTTTTCTAACATTTGTAATTGATGCTCCTTCCTGTGTTTTCAGTGGTATATATACTCATTTGTATAGTTTTCAATATGGCTTAAATTTCTGCGATGATTTTATTTTTCTTTTATTTCCTGAGCTATGCAAACTCAAGTTTCAACCCATCTGTTGTCTCACTGATCTTTCCTGATTACTAATTTAAACTATTCTTAAAAAAAATAGTGGATGAATCACAGCATTTTGTTTTAATTCAGAGCAATGTATTTGTTCATATTTATTACCTGCTTCATGACAATTTGCTCCTAATCAATATTCTTTGTTTGGCATGTGTTTTTTCTTTTACTTTTCTGTTCTTCTTTTGAAACATAGATCCCATGTTGGCTTATTTTTAAATAAGAATCTTCGAGTGAGGTAAGTTCTTTTGGAGACCACGGTTTTTAAGAGATTCATATGAAAGAAGCACAAAAGTCGTGCTTCATATTACCAGGAATCGAGAGTTCCCTGTGAGTTGCATAGAAAACCATTGTGTGTGGATGTGCCCTTCAGACTTTGTTTCTCCCCAGACAATAGTCGTTGCCTCTGCAGTGCTACGTCCAGTTCATCCTTTCTTCTCCACATTGCTTTGCTGATAATGGGCATTCTAAAATGACAACATACCTGTTTACCCACTTAACCCTGCCTCCTCTCCTTCTCCTACTACCGAAACACCCCGGGGTAATGCCTACCAACAATATCTTCCTACTCTTCTACTTCCAATAAAGGGTTCTCATTGGGAAAGATGCCCACTGCTGCTTTGTCTGAACACAGCACTAATGGTATCATGCCAAACTCTTGTTGCATCTTCAGACATTTGGCAGCTTTTCCTTACATATTCTGTTTTGTGGTTGCACATGTCTCCTACATTTTTGTATTCTATTTCATGTTACTTATTAAGTTTGGATATGTTTTGAGTGAAGAAGAGGACAGAAACGTGTACTTTGCCATCTTACAACTATCATCCTATTGATGACATTGTGTTTTTTCACTTGATGACCTGGTAGTTTACAATATGAAAGCTGAGTTTGCATACATGAATCCAAAAGCCATTTGTCTCATGTTTCATAACATTCAGACATATTTTGTGTCCAATTCCAATATATATGCTTGTGTTTATACACACTCTATCAAATTACTTACCAGATGTTGAATTTATTGTGAGCAAATCTGAAACTACTTTATGCAAATAGGTAATGCCTTGTGGATGATGAGAGCCTGGTTTCTCACTGTCAGGGCAAGGAGTTACAAATAGAGAAAGGGGAAAGGCTATGGTACTATAATAGAATGAAGTCAGAGCTGTCAGTATGAACTTGTGGTTTTATATATACATACATGCATACACACATGCCCACACACAGACTGATAGACAAAAAAAGTATACATATGTAAGCATGCCTGTATTAGCATGCATAATTGTTTCCTAGATATATCCACTGAGAGGACCTCAAAGCAATGAGAAAATCCAATGCCAAGATCTTCATTTCTAAATACCATTCCTTTATAAATGGAACCAGGGTTGCTTGGTGAAATGATTAATTCCATGACTGAGGATGGAAAAATACAATATAAGCCTGAAAATTTTGGGTTGCCATGAAGTAAAAAGCCCTTTGAAAAAATGAAAAAGAACACAGAAGCCAACTTCAAGGAACTCATAGGTATAACTTGTATAATTTTAATGGCAAAATATATTATGACAGCATTTGATTTTATCCCAAAGAATAAAATAAATATCTATAAATTCACATATAATTACTTGGATAAGTTGATAAATGGGGGCTAAGGGATAATTCTTGCTTACAGTATAATTCCAGTTACTAAATTTAGAAAGAATGGTAGAGATAGAAAACTCTCATTAGGCAAATAATATAGAAATTATTGCTGCAAGACCAATCAGGCTAAAATAGTAGGTGAAAGTGTTATGAGAAACAAAATGTTAGCATTGTCTCAAAGTGTTTTCCCACAAAATACTTACTAGTTAAAAAGGCAAAATAGTGGAGAAGTCTTGAAGACAGCACTTTCACGAAGATAACAGTATGTACCCTTGATACTCAATGAGACAGGCACGAAATTGCTTCTGTGGTGTTCTAGCCTAAAATACATCATCTCAATTTTGTCATAAGAAAACATGAGACAAACCTAGATAAAGGGATGTTCTAAATTTATCAGTATTCTTCAAAAATGTCAAGGTTATGAAGGATTAAAAAAGACTGAGGAACTGTCGCAAATTGGGGAAAACTAAGGAAATATGAAAATTAAATGCAGTGTAATTTGGTTTGCATTTCGTTTTACACGCCAGAAGTGTGTTTCAGGTTTCTTTCCAAGTGATAGGGTTTTCAAATAGATGTTCTCTTCTATATATAGTTGCTAGTTAAACTTTATGTGGTGGGGAGTAAAGCCTGATACTTCCTATTCCACCGTCTTGCTCAATAACATTTTTAGAGATGATGATTTATGTAATATTAATTTATTCAGGCAAAGTAGGAGGTTCATCAAAGATTCACTACTATTTAGAAGCAATATAATTCCACACAGCAATTATAGATATCAAAACATGCAAAAACCTCTGTATTGCACAGTGCATATTAATGGAGCAAATATAAAGAGACAAACCAATTGACTAGACTAGGAGATCCCATATAGACCCATGTTTTTATGTGAACGTAGTACATGATAAAGGTAACATGGCAAATCAGTAAGAGAAAAATTCTTTAAAACAAATGGTACTAGAAACATTGGATTATATATTAGTTAGCTTTTTCTGCTAACAAAGCAACTCCAAACTTATTTTAATTTAAAATTTAGAAGTTTAATTTAAAAATTTATTATTGCTCACAAGTCCAAGTTTCAAGCGGAAGCCTCTATTGATCGACTAACCTCTGCTGGGAGTGTCCATGGGCAGGAAGTCATTTGTGAGCCATCAAATAAAGAAAGGCAGTAAATAACCTTAGTCTCATATCTGTCAGAGTGTGGAAAACCCATGTAACTATGGCTCAAAATCCATAAGCAATAAGAAAAGTGTGTTAAACTTGACTGCATTGTTGAAACAAAGAAATACAATGTTTGTGTGTCCAAATTGCCATAAGCAACTTCAAAAAATAAATGAAAAAGTGGAGGAGATATTGACACATATTTTATAGAAAAAGGGCTATTATTCAAATACATAAGGAACTACTAAGAATCAAGAAAAGAAAACCAACAACTAAATAACCACATATACAAAATATATGAATAAAACTCTTTATAGAAAAAAATGTAAAGAGCATTTGCACTTGTAAATTCAGCTCAACTTCACTCCTAAAAAATGCAAATTAAAGCTATACTTTGCTGTTATAATTCATCTATCATATTAGCAAAAATCTACAACTTTGAAAACATACTCCATAGACAAGGCTGTAGGGAAAAGGAAATTTATATATTGTTCTACTTTACTTTAGTTAGCCTTCTCTCTATTTACTTTAATCTGATGTTTTCAATTCTTTTTCTCTTGTAATTTCCCAATAAATAAATTTATGCACAAATTATTAGTTAATTTTACAGCATAACTTTGGGATAGATTACTCTAAATAGATTGTTGGGGGAAAGGGTAAATACACATGTAACTTGCTAAATATTGCCAATTCATCTCCATAGAGCTTATACTACTTTACATTCTAACCAGTAATGTTTTGATACTATAAATACTTTATATTTTTCTGCAAAAATTTAAAGAGGAGGTTCACTTTGCAAAATTTAAAATAAATGGAAACAAAAGCCCTAACTTTATATTAAACCAGTACCATATCATAAAAAATGAAATTGTTCCAAGTTCTGAACACGGAACTTCTAAATAGAATATCTTATAAGGAAAAAAGAACTGTAAAAAACCTTTAACTTTATTCAATTATTTAATTTTTAATGTTAATATATTATTATGATTTTGAAGTTATGCTATTTATGTGGCCTGATAAACCTTAAGAAATGCAAATAAGTTAATCTTGATATTGGTAGGAAATGAGATTTTCAACATAAGGAAAAGGAAATATAAATATAGCGGACATTAATTTAAAAAAAATGAGCTCTTCGTTTGGATCAGAATTGTCACTAAATCTCAAGGGTCATAAAATTCTTGATTTCTTAGTTGAAAGCAAGCTGAATGCCCAATTTATATTTCATGGTTAAGTCCCTTCTAAAAAATCCTCAGCAATTGATTTCTGCCTCTTTTTGAATTACATCAGTGCCAAGGAAATCATTCCATCACAGATTTGATATTAGTTCTGTGACTAAGCCCTGACTCCATCTTTACCAGATACGACTTAGAGCATCAACTTAATCTCTCTAATTCCCTGCTCTATAAAATGGAGATAATAAAAAAATCCCCCTGACAGGACTGATTCCTGAAGGGATTGGCCAGGCTGTGAGAACACTGATTTCTTACCAGCAAAACCTTCAGGCATTGTCCAGCCACAAATCCTTCCATAGCAGTCTTATTCTAAGTAATATTGTGATTTGGGGTATTCCGGCACATCACCCATCTTGAAAACCTTGACACTCTCTAAAGTAAGAAGGTGAGTTTTGTTAATATCTGGACAGCAAGCATAGTGCCCACCCCCAAGTTGTTTCTGATACCGAAAAGTACATGTGAAAATGGCTTGGAAGCTGCAAGTCACCATAAAATATTGGTTATTGTTACTATTATTAAAGTGAGCCATTTCCATTTTGTGTGGTTATAATTGCTATAACTTTTCCATAGTTTGACCTGCAACCTGCCTCCAAGTTACTTTTATTCATGATTCTTTGTTCTATCCTCTGAGCTCTACTGAATGATTAATCTCTCTCATTGAAGGAATAAAAATAAAGTTTTATCAATTAGAGTAACAGAAAATGTAAGCATTCAATCCTGGCTTTGTTGTGAATTATTTCATTAAATAGATCAATTTGTACCACTTACACACATGCATACAAGGAAAGCCTTACGTACTGTTCTTTTCTTCCATTCGCTTTACGTTTCATCATAAACTGAGCTCTTACTGAAGAGTGACTATGATTCTAGTTACCCAAGATTTTTCATCCCTATAACTCTATGTGGTTTCTTCTGCTGGAAATATCCCCCTACAGTAATGCTCATTGGGATTATCACCTACCTTTTAGAGATGGACTGTTTTACACTCCACTTATGCCATAATTCTCTATTTGTAATTAATTAATTAAGTAATATCTGTGGCCAAGCAGTGTGTGTTCTCCTCCAGACTATGACATTGGTGAGTGTTTAGACAGTTTCTATTTTCTTCACCTACTATTTCCTTAGTCTATTACAGTGGCTGACAAAGAGTGTGAAGCAGGCTTATCGTGTACTACTCAGCAACTTGTCAGAGTCTGGTGAGACAGAGCACACTCGTATGCAGCAAGTTACATGAAGCAGGTTTATTATTTACAGATGGGCAGCAAGGGACAGCAAAAGCAAAGGATTCATTGCAAGTGGGTCCCCCAAAGCTCAGAGAAGTTGCCCTGGTGGATGGTCTCATATTTATGTGCCTCATTTGTACCACAGCAGAGAGGCCCCAGAACACACCTGTTCTGGGTTTTATACCCTGGGATAATGTGACCACTGGGCTGAAGTATTGAAGGACATTCTGTTCTGGGGGTGTGAGAGAGTCCTGGAACAGAGCCTGGCTGTGCATGCCAGCTCTTCCTTATCTCAAGATGCTACATTCCCAGAACATTCTAGTTATTCTTGAGAACTACAGGTGAGAAAGGAGAGGAGAATTGAGTTGATCATAGGCCACCAGGAGAACTGTGCTACAGAGGGAAGTTATAAAAAAACTAACTTCTTGAATGATACGCCTTCATGAGACTTTAACTGGTCTTAAATATGGAGGCACTCTCCCACTACACCATATCTCATTATATGTTTCCAGTAAAGTAGTTCTAGTTCTAGTTTGCATTACAGTTGTTTATGTAACAGCTTTACCATTTATTAGTCATTAGATAAATAGCTTTGAATACCAAATATGTAGGTAAAACAGAAGAATCTGTCAATACAATCTTTAGATTTCAAAAAAATAGTTTAATATATTAATATCAAACATAGATGATGTTCAAAACACATTTCATTAATAAATAAAGAAGGAATGGATATATACTGCCCTTTCCATGTGATTAAGGCAATACTGACACATAAGGGGAAATGTTTTTCTTAGTCCACCTATTAATATGTAATCTCTTATAACCTCTGTCCTTTCTCTTTCTTCAGCCCATCTGGTTGAATTGGCTAATATTTACCAGATGAGTTAGAACATCAATGTCCTAACAAAGCAATTCTTTAAATTTAACAAAAGCAATCAATTATATATATATATATATATATATATATATATATATATACGTATGCACATACATAATCTGTTGGCTACATTATCAAGATATGTATGTGTATTTGTGTGTGTGCATGTGTGTATAACAGCACATATATTGGGCTACAGAAATACATACAGCTTATATTAAAGTCCCTTGAATCAAGGTTGTATTATAATTATACAGAATAAATATATTCCTGTCATCCTGAAGAGGATTTAATGTTCATTATATATATATTTGTGATAGAAAATGACAAAAAATATTCCTTGAGTTAGGTAGAAAAAAGAGGCTGCTTTCTTTCTTTTCAGTATTCCAGAGATACCTTTATGGAGAGGATAAATAGAGAACCTATTTAGAAAAATAAGTAGTCACAAATCCAATTAATTCATCCAATCTAAATTGTAATATGAAACAATTATTTTCATTGAGTAAACAATTATTTTATACCTTCTCAGTTTCAAGCCCCCATGTGAAAAGTACATAGGCAACAAGGAAAAAAAGTAATAAAACATGATTATGGCTCTTAAGGAATTTATGTCTTCATATTATTCCAACATAATGGTGTCATGTACAAAGTACTGTGGAGCCCAGAATGAAAATGTCTAACTCTGGCTGGGCAAGTTAAGAATGTCTTTACAGAAAATTTGTCATTGGAAATGAGCATAAAAGAATCAAAAGCAGTTTGGAGGATAGAGAGGAAGAGGGAGGTTGACCTCATTAGCTTGATCTTATCCAAAAAGTCAAATTTTATGATCAAAGGCAGAGACATGGATGACACAAGTATCTTTGGAGAGTCTACAAAATGTTGGAGTCATTGGAGCCACATAGCATTTAAAGAAGGAAGATGGATTATAACTAGAATAACAGAAATATCAGTAATGTGGAAGGAAAAAAAAGAGGACAGGAACACATTTTCTACCAGGAGGAAAAATGATTGTAGCTTACTATTGAGTTCTATATTCACGACATGCCAAAACAAGACAATGCTATCATATAAGGCTCTAGGAGAGCATTGGAACAAATTGGAGAACATACATCTTTAATAAAAAAAAAATACTCTTTTAAATTGTATATTTGAATGAATATTTCTCTTATATCTACTTATCTGATTAACTTAGTATCTTCGTTGTTTATTAATTCCCAGAAGCTGTGGTCAGATGTGTGATCAGCTACTTCTTGAGCAATAGAATAACAAGGGAATTAAATAGCTTTCTTGAATGTAAATGTCCCTTTGCTTTTGATGTTTAGCTTTTCTATTTTTAAAACTTTAACCAGAGAGAAAATCATGAGTACAGAATAATATTTTCCTTGGAGAATAATATTCACAAGTGAGGTACTGTAGTCTTCTGCTTGAACTTCAGTGGGATTCAGCAGATACCTGATGCTAAGTGGCTGGTAATAAGATGTCAGTATCTGGGTTTCTCACACAACAACCACACTGGCAGAGACAATTCGGATGAGTCCAGAGAGAAATGAGTCTGGGGGAACACTGCTGGTAAACAAACAACCTACTAGTTTGAGACTTAGCTTCAAATCCTCATCTAGTTTCAACTTTCACAACTCATGAAAGGTACTGTAGCCTAGACTAAGAATGGGTTGCCTCACACTTCCTTTCCTAAGATGTCATGGCCATTACAGTTTGGCTTTGAGAAAAGAATTTCTGTTTGGAGTAGATGGATGGACCCTAGGGTAGGGTGCTGAGGAAACCAGAGACTAGGGTTCTCTTACTGTACTAGGAAAGGAATGGGGCCTCATAGAATAATGAACACTTTGACAGAGATTACTGTTGTATACCAAATATCCTTGTCCTTCTATTTCCTAGTCCTCTTGCCTCTAGATTATGTCACAGGATTGTTTATCTCATGAAATCAGAGAAGTGACATTCTACTTTCATTCTAATTGATGTAGTACTTGTTCATCTTCATGCATTCTTTCCTGTGTGGAAACAAGTCCTCCATGAGGGCAAAGTTTCAAGATGGGAGCTAGCATGGGTTCCTGCATCCTCTTTGAGGAGATTTGTACAAGAAAGTCCCCCAGTATGGTGTGAATTAGAAATAAATCTTTACTTTTTTAATTACTGAGACTGCTACTGCAGTATAGTCTATACTGACTAATAACCCCCCCAAATATTTACAAATTATGAAAAAAGTACACCTTTATTTGTAACCTGCTTCTTACACTGAGAAGTCCACTGAGAAACTTGAGCAATTATTCAATCACCCATTCATTCGTTTGTTCATTTTGCAGTGGAAGAACTGAACTAGAGCTTATCAAACTCCCTCTATAAGTCAGTGGACATAGTTACTGGTGCCTCATTATGGTAAAATTCACTACTCATTTCTTAAACATATACTTTGTTTCTTAAGATTATGTCTGAAGTTCTAAATAAGGCTCTTTGGTCACACCAATTTGTTGAGATTTGTTTTGTGACCTAAGACATGGTCTCTTCTAGAGAATGTTCTGTGTGCTGATGAAAAGAATGTGTATCCTGCTGTTTCTTTGTTGATTTTGTGTCTGAAGGATCTATCTATTGCTGAGAGTGGGATATTAAAAAGTTTCCTACTAGTATTGTGTTATAGTCTCTCCCTTTAGATCTATTCATGTTTGATTTGCAATTCCTGTCTTCCTTTCTTCCTGGCTTCCTTTACAGTTAATTGATTTTCTCTGGTAGTGTGTTTTAATTCATTATTTTTTATTTTTAGTGAATTTATTATAGGTTTTTGCATTGTGGTTAAAGCTGTGGTCCCAAATCCCTGGTCCATTGCCTGTTAGGGACTGGGCAGCAGAGCTCAGCCACCACCCCACCCACAGTCCGTGGAAAAATTGTCTTCTATGAAACTTAGGAGATTGGGGGGGTGGAGGGTTCCCACACAGCAGGCGGTGAGCGGCAGGTGAGCCAGGGAGGCTTCATCTGTATTTACAGCCGCTTTCCATTGCTGGCATCACTGCCCGAGCTGCCCGGGCTCATCCATGGCAAAATTGTCCTCCATGAAAACGGTCCCTAGTGCCAAAAAGGTTGGGGACCATTGCCTGTGATGAGGAATAGCATATATACAGTGTCAAAAATCTCTACACGATATACTTATTAGTGACAAAGGGAACATAGTGATTTCACAGTGAAGAAATCTTATAGAAATCATTTTAACTAAGTCCTCAAAGGTAACATCACCAGGAATAAGAAACTGACATGTTTCTCTGATATCTGCTGAAATGGCACAGTGTCACTTATCTGGTATTTTTGCCCAAAATGCATAAACTCAATCTAATAATGAGAAAACAGAAAAAAAACAGAAATTGAAGTCTGGTCTACCAAATGACTGACTAGTATTTCTTAAAAGTGTCAAATTCATGAAAGACAAAAGAAGATTGAGGGACCAACATACATTGCAGTAGAATAAGGAGCCATGACAGCAAATGCAATGTGGAATTCTGGATTCAATCTGCACCATAAAAAGGTCATTAGTGGGACAATTTAAATATAGATTATAGATTAGCGAATGTTATATCAATGTCGGTTTTCTGGTTTTGATACTATTGTATTGTTATTTAAGATTTAAGATAGAGGAATCTGGGTGCAAAGTAAACAGGAAAAATGAATAACTTTTCATTTTTTGGTAGGTCTAAAATTATTTCAATAAAATTTTAAAAAAGAAAAAATAAACCAATCAGGTTTGATAGCAATGTGGGCCAAGAACTATCTGTAAGAAAGTTTATTGCAATAATATCTAAAATAATAAAATATTGGAAATAACATTTACGTCAAATACAGAATTGGTATGTTCACATAATGGCATATTTAGCAACCATAGAATTGATTTTGAACATGAATACTTTTTGACAAGGAAAAAATACTACCAAGTTTTGTGATTATTTTGAATAACACATAAATATACATATTTATACATAGAAAAATCAAGTAAGATTTTCCAATAAAATATTTATATTTAAGGGGCCATCTCTGTGTATTTTACTTGTGGCTAGAAAAAATACTACCAAGTTTTGTGATTATTTTGAGTAACACATAAATATGCACATTTATACATAGAAAAATCAAGTAAGATTTTCCAATGAAATATTTATATTTAAGGGGCCATCTCTGTGTATTTCACTTGTGGCTCGTGGTTTTTTCCTTACTTCTTCCTTTTTTCTTTGTTTTTATTTTTGGTTTATGATTATCCAAGTTGAGCATGCATTATATTTATAACAAGCAGAAACCTTACCTTAAACTTAATGCCCTAAGCTTTGCTGAAGAAGAATGAAACTTTAACAAAGATAAGTCAATATAAGCAAAAGTTAATTCTGACCGTATTTAGATGAAGGAAAATCAAATATTATAATCTCTATTATATAATCTCTATATAATGCTCTGTTATAGAGCACAGCTCCATCTTTAAAAGAACATCCTTTTTCACAGTTTATGCCAGACTCTAAAGCTTCCTGGGGAACAACTGAAGTCCCATCCCTAATGATAAAAAGAGGGCTATGTTTGATAAATAAAATTTGCTGTGTATTTAGAAGCTTACTTTTAATACTAACTTCTTTTCATAGTAAGTCTCTTAAAGAGAGGCATTCGCACTTTCAGTAGATCCCTGCTCTCTGTGATGGAATCCCACGTATAGTTGCTTCCTGAGGATGTTTCAGCCTAGAGTTCAGTCTGTTTTTGCTGTATTATTTAATGCAGTGGTTGATTCCTCTTTTTTTTTCTTGGAACTTCTGGGTAACAACCCTACACACTTTATTAAAAAAAGTTTTCAAATTGAAAACCTAGACCCAGACCCAGAAATTGCCTTTACCCAAATTACTTCTACTTTGTAGTGGAATCTTTTCAACAACACATTTTAGCTGCTTCAAAATGCTATTTTTCATTTATTTAATATATATGTGTCTATATTAATATTATGCATATATATTAGTCTTTGCAAGGAGCATATTGATACATAAATTCACTTTTATCCATATTTTAAAGATTTATATCTTAGAAGTGCCCTTGTAATTTTCTTATAGATTATCACCTACATAAAAATTAAAACTGGTTAAAATTTAATATGGAGTAGTTTTTACCTCATTTTTATATTTCGATGGTAGTAACAAAGAAACTTGAAATACTTTTTGTTACCATGATTCAAAGCCAAGAAAGGAAGACTTTGGTCTGGTAGATGCAGTTTTGACAGCTAAAATGGTGGGTTTGGACACATGTCTCTAACTTCATTCGGTTTTCTGAACAATGTCTCTCCAGTTGGCAAAGAATGGAGGAGAATTTTTCAGAACATATGTTCATGTAGGACGTTAAACTTGTGGTTGTGGTGGATGTAATATAAGAATAGCCTTCAGTGAACTATTTCTTGATATCCTCTCCAGCTGTGAGATGCATCAATGGAAAAATGTCACATTTTGAAATATTTTCTTCACAACTGAGTTGATTTTACTCAAATGTTTTGGTCAGTTACATCTAAAATAAAATTTTCATTTTTCTAACTGAGAAATATTGGAAAATGTAAAAATAACCAACATGACTTGATGCTCAAGAGAAGCTATGAAAGATTGAATAACTGAGAGGGAAAACATATTTTAGACATGGATTGGTAACCTTTTAAAGATATTGCAATAAGAAAAAATAATTTTGCAATTCCTTCAGGGTTAAGTGATCCAAAATTGAGATTCAATATACTAGACCGTTGCTAAGCAACTTACAAGTTGCTGTGTTCATAATTTTAGGCTTTTGTAACTAATTTATTGTTAACAGAATTCCTTATTGGTTCATAGAAACCTAAGACTTCGTTAGGAGGGGAAAACACAAAATAAAACAGTGAAGCCTAAAATTAAGTGATTACTCTAAGCATAATCCTTCTAGAAGGTTACATTTGCTATACATGAGTGACCACTGAGGAAATTCAATTTATGTAGGGGATGAAAGTCATCTTAGTAAATTAATATTTAATATGTTAATACATATTTTAAATTAATAGTACCTACTGGAATGAAATGATGATATCCTTATATTTTTCTTTTCCAGTAACCTTGTTCCTCTTCCCTGCTGGAAGTCTATTTTTCCTCAAGGCAAGTTTCACTGCTTTGTTTTCAGTGATACAACACAATTGTTGCACCCTGTTAATAAAGAATACATCTTCCCACTCACGGTCTTTTCATTCTGTGAATAAAGTTCAGTTAGTGTAACTTCAGGATTGCTTCATCTCCTTCACATTGTTAAGTTTTTTTTCTCTTTCTTTCTTTCCTTTTTTTTAATTCAAAGTATTATGGGGTACAAATAATTTTGGTTACATGAATCACTTTTATAATGCTTGAGTCATGGTTATAAGAGTGCCCGTCACTTAGATATTGTTCGTCGTACCTGTTAGGTAGGTTTTTCCCCGTCCCCTCCTTCCCTCTCCCCTACCCTTGGTTGATTTCCATTGATTTTTACTTCCCTCTATGCACAGGTTTGCTCATCAGTTAGTTCCGAACTACCATTCAATCCAGCAATCCCACTACTGGGTACTTACCCAAAGGAAAATAAGTCATTTTATCAAAAAGACACATTGTAAGTTTACAGTATCTGCACAGTCCAGTGTTTCCAGTGACTGAGTGATGTGTCTGTCTCATTTAGGAGTTGGGCATTTGTAAGTCCATCTGCCTATGTATATAAGCATCCAACAACTTGAACACTGTTGGCATTAAAGATAGTTATATTGGCCTTATCCTTTACCCTTGGAGGAGGCTGTTTCTCAACCTCTTCTAGGTCGTGGAGAATAGTGTTATATTGGAGATTCCATTTGAAGAAACTAATACATAAGAACTCTTAACAGCTATCGTGCTAAACCTGAATAAGACACAATGAGCTAAAAGAGTAATGAAGCCGACAGAAATATTAACAGATGATTACAACCTATGTATTAACCGCAGTATTGTGAAAGAGCAGGCATCAGGTGCAATGGAAGAACAGGATCTAATTCAGCTCCCTGAGCTGTATTGCTTGTACTTAATGTTACAGGATACAAATCAGTAATACAGGTGAAGTTGGGACTTAGGAAGAGCACTGTTGAGGGAGAAACAAAAAAAGCACTTAGATAAGAAATAGCAGGAAACTAAAAGTAATTTTTTTCTGAAACATAAAAAGCAAGACAGGTAGAGAAAAGAGACAGGAATAGGACAGAACATGGAGGGTCTGGGAGATCACACGGGAAAGGTAGAATTTTGTTTGTGTTAGTTTGCTTTCACTTGTCCTTTCAAAACGCTCCATGAAATTCTTCATTTTTGTTGTTTTTGTTTTAAGCACAATATTAGCATGTGCTAATGAGAGTATCCTTGCTTTTCTTTTTTATCATATGTTGGTACAATTCTCATATACACATAAAGTCTTGAATGTCTAAGCTTTCACTTACAAATTTTCAAAGTTGTTTTTTTTTAATTTTTATTTTTTTATTGTTTGTTATTATAGGGGTACAGATGTTTAGGTTACTTATGTTGCCCTTGCCCCCCCTTCCCCCCAAGTCCCAGTTTCAAGCGTGTCCATCTCTCGGATGGTGCGCATTGCACTCTTTGTGTATGCATATATCCATCCCCTCCTCCCCCTCGCCCCTCCCCCTTCCCCCTCCCCCCCTGCCCGACATCCAATAGATGCCATTCTTATATGTACACTTATGTGTTGTTCAGTTAATGCCAATTTGATGGTGAGTACATGTGGTGCTTGTTTTTCCATTCTTGGGATACTTCACTTAGTAGAATGCATTCCAGCTCTATCCAGGAGTGTACAAGAGGTGCTATATCACCATTGTTTCTTAAAGCTCAATGGTACTCCATGGTATACATATACCACATTTTGTTAATCCACTCATGTATTGATGGACACTTGGGTTGTTTCCACATCTTTGCAATTGTGAATTGTGCTGCTATAAACATTCGGGTGCAGGTGTCTTTTTCATAGAGCGACTTTTGTTCTTTTGGGTAGATGCCCAGTAATGGGATTGCTGGATCCAATAAAAGTTGTTTTTGACATCAGGATGCTACATAGAGAATAGAACCTTAAGCTACCTCGAACCCAACAAACACTAAATAAAATTTGTGATCTCCTTGCCCATGCCGATCTGCTTCCAATGTCACTGATCTCAGGGACAGTCACCATGACTCAATCTGCTTCTCAGGCAAGAAACCTGAGGGTTCCCTTTAATTCCTTTTGTCAAGTCTGTGACTGATCAACCAACAAGACCCACTGATTCTACTTCCTAGAAAGTCAAACATCTGGCCACTTCTCGCATCTTTACTTCTACCACCCTGGTACGAAGTATTATGACATTTCTCTCCTGAATTACCACAGTTATCCCTTAATTGTGTACCGTTTCTCTCTCTGAAACCCTCGAAATGCATTTTCTACATTGCAGTCATGGTGATCTTTTTAAAACATGAATTCGATAATGCCACATCCTCTATTTAAAATACTATGATGGTCTTAGATTACGTCTAATATAATGTGAACATTTTTAGACTGTGATCTGAATCTTATCTTACCCCTCAGATTCATCTCCTTCCAGTCTCTGCTCTGTAGCTGTTTCCGTCCATCTTTATAAATTCATTTTGCATGACTTAGTTCCCTCAGCTTGGAATATTTGTCTTTTCCTTTCAGCCTAGTTGTTTTCCATCTTTTAGGTCTTGGCACAAATGCTCCCTGATTTTGTTGATCTCCCTGACTTAAGTCACACTTCTCTCTCATGGGTTTTCAAAGACGTTGTGCACTTTGGCATAGTCTTGTGTCACAGTGGCAATTTTGGATTTATTTATGTTAATATTTGATATAAATGTGTCTTCCCAAGTAAACTGTAAGTTCCAATAAAGCAGGTATCATCCCTGTTTTAGCTTATTATTGTTTATTATAGTACCATTACTATAATTCAGATCATTACAATTTATTTTGTGTGGTCTGTTTATTCAGATGTAGGCTGTATTAGGCCATAATTCTTTTTTAACAGCTTTAATAAGACACAATTCATGTAGCATAAAAGTTACTTATTTTCAGTTTATAATTCAACAATTTTTATTCTATTTACAGAGTTGTGCAACTATCACCACAATCTAATTTTAGAACATTTATGTTACTGCAAAAAGAAAGTTCCCACCATTTTACAGTCACTCTCCATTCCAACCACCAGCCTATTCAACCACTAATCCACTTTCTGTCTGTATTTGCCTATTCTTGACATTTCATACAAACGGTACCCCATGGTCTTTTTTGTCTAACTTCTTTCAGTTAGCATAATGTTTTTGAGGCTCATTCATGTTGTCACATATATCAATACTTCATTGATTCTTGTTGCTGAATAACATTTCATAGTATGGATATACCACGATTTGATTATCCATTTATTCATTGATGGACATTTATGTTGTTTCCATTTTTGGCCATGAACATGTAACATAATAGGCCATATAACTTGAATGAATGAATGACCAAACTTATGCAATAGTTTCCTCATGTAAATATGAGAATATTGTAACCTATGATATCTGCGGTCATTTGTAAACCTAAAATATAATATTGTAATGTTCTAAAGAGTATAGGGAAAGTAATATGCCAAAAGGAAAAAAACTAAATAGAGTTGTGTGAGTTTTGGATCTGACAGAATCCAAAAACCAAAACTAGTTAACATTTGAAAAAACACACACAAAAAATTTTAGCACTAATTTTAAAAGTAAACATGGGGTCAAGCACAGTGGCTCACATCTGTAATCCTAGCACTCTGGGAGGCTGAGGCAAAACAATTGCTTGAGCACAGGGGTTCAAGACCAGCCTGTGCAAGAGTGAGACCCCATCTCTACTAAAAGTAGAAAAATTAGCTGAGTGTCTTGGTGTGCACCTGTAGTCCCAGCTACTCGGGAGGCTGAGGCAGGAGGATCACTTGAGTCCAGGAGTTTGAGGTTGCAGTGAGCTATGATGATGCCACTGCACTCCACCCAGGGTGACAGAGTCAGACTCTGTTTCAAAAAAAACCACAGTAAACATGATACAACACTAAGTAAAATCTAAATTCTGATCAGATACAATCCCTCACGCAGGAGAAATTGTCTATTATTTTGGTATTTCACAGACAAATAAGGTAAGAAAAAACTACTCCTTTTGTTTTCTCACATTATTTACCTCTGGATCTTTTGAATCCTGAGAAGAGGAAACTGACATTCTACAAATTCAAGAGGGAATATAATATATAGCATTTTTCTAATTCTGTGGTATTAATAAAGGCTTCACTGATATATTAAAGTGAATGGAGAATGTGACCAAGGGCTCCTATTGTAATATAAAATATCACAAGTGCTGTCTTGACCCAGTTTTGAAGTTGTGGCTAAAAACTCTTTATTGCTTTTCACAGACAGTTTTCTAAGCCCCTTCCTCCAATCACTTCCCTTACCAGGCTTCCACTCTTGAGGGAACTTGAGGCATGTATACCAACACTTCTCTTGGGGTCCCACTTTCTGCAGCCAGGTACCAGACAAGTAGGGACAGCTCCTATCCCCTAGTGCTCATGAAATTTTTGAAATTAACCAATCCACAAGGAGCCTGGAATGCCTAGCTAACCCCATCTGGGATGCCATACAGAAGCTGCCTTCTCCAAGTTGCTATTTCTGGTGCGCCTGTTCCTGGGTGCAACTGACAGTTTCCTTTCATTTTGTGCTTCAAGTACCAAAGAATTCTGCCTTTCATCTTTCCAAGTGTCAGTGTCTTGTATCCTGCCACATCAAAAGAATCTTTAAATCTTAGAAAACATTTAGTAAGGTGGGCAGAATGGCATAGGTATGACTACTGATGCTTTGAACGCTCTTGGGCCAATCGCTTTTGGCTTCCTAATTGAGCCTTACTTTTTGGGGTCGGAGTTGCTGTGTGTTTCTGGTCACAGCTTGTGTTTGACAGAGGCCTATCCCAGGGGCCTGCCACTTCTTTGGTGTTAGTATTTATTTGGGACAGAACCCTGGTTTCAAGCCACCCCTTGTGAAGGAAGGTGTTGGTTTTGTTCCCTCACAGTAGAGAAATATTATCCTGGTCTTGTAAATGTTTTTCAGATGTGGATAAAAGCCTCACTTGTTCTCTTTTCTGCTGCATATTAGCAAACTTGCTGTTATGTTGCTGTTACTAGCAAACTTTGTGCACCACAGACCCCCAGGGATATCATGATCACACCCATGGAGACCAGTGGCTCACTGTTTAATTCCAAAGGGACAAGAGAATGAATACCTTCTTCCAGAATCCCCCCAAACACCAGCCCAAGTGACTTAATTACTCAAACAAGGTAAAACCCCAAGCCAATGTGCACGGGCATTAAGTACCACTGCACATAATCATGCTGAGGGGCCAAGTGCGGCGTCTCAGAGGGAGGCCTTGGAACGAGAGTGGCTGCCTAACAATTTGTCCCCTCACCACCCAGAAGATTCAAATGATGGACAACTGATCAGAAACTGAATTGGGAACCTGAAATTTTACTAGTTTAGAAACACTTCAGTTCCCCCATCTGAATAGTGTCTATGTCTCTGGCCTTCCCAAAAGACAATTCAGCAACTAAAATCCAAACCATCACCCAGTCCCTTGAATATTTTTTATTTCAGTAGTTTTAGTGGTACAAGTGGTGTTTGGTTACCAGGATGAATTGTATAGTGGTGATGTCTGGGTTTTTAGTGTACCTGTCACCTGAACAGTATACACTATACCCAGTAGGTAATTTTTCTTCCCTCACTCTCCTTCCACCCTCCCCACTTCTTAGTCTCCAATGTACTACTCCAGTGTACCTCTACATACCCATAGCTTAGCTCCCACTTATAAGTGAGAACATATGATATTTGGTTTTCCGTTCCTGAGTTACTCCACTTAAGATAATGGCCTCCAGTTCCATCCAACTTGCTGCAAAAGACATTATTTCATTCCTTTTTATGGATGACTAGTATTCCATGGTGTGTGTATACCACATTTTCTCTATCCACTCATGAACTGATGGGCACTTAGGTTGATTCTGTATCTTTGCAATTGTGAATTGTGCTGTGATAAACACACAAGTGCAGGTGCCTTTCTGATATAATGACTTATTTTCCTTTGCGTAGATACCCAGTAGTGGGAAACCTGGATGGAATGGTAGGTCTACTTTTAGTTCTTTGAGACATCGCCATACTGTTTTCCACAGAGGTTGTACTAATTTATATTCCCACTTCCCTTGGATATTTACACAGACATCCTACATATACATGCATTTAACTGAACTCGTCTCTCATGCATTGGCTGTTGGTAACTGGTGGATTTGACACAAGTGTAAGTCAATATATCCCATACCACACTTTTATACAGCTGATATCTCTCCTGGAGACAGAAAATATTGGAAAACTAAAACTTCTAAACTGCCACCTCTCCTGTATCTGGGGTGCCCTTTTACGGCAAGTGGCACCTGCTGTCATGTCCACTCAATACATAGCAGGTAGCTGCTGAAGGATGACTACACACGCTCTCCACATGCACAGTGAAAACCGCTGTCTTCCTCCAGTCCCATTCTTCAGGAATTTCCATCTACCCAAAGTGAGGTAAGCAAGGCACAACTTTCCAATCTAAAGATAACACCCCAGGGCTATACTGTGGCACAACCATAGTCTGTCCCCCACCTTGGACAGACATCACTGATATGCTGCATTCACTTATATAATATTAGGACGCCCTACCACTTTGGGATTGCTGGAACTGCTGCAGGGACCATCTTTCTAAATCAGCAGTCAAAAATCATTGATGATAATCCACAAATATCCAACTCTCTTATCTCGTATTTCTAAAGCACAATTAATATTAGGCCTACTTAATCAAGGCCAAAAACCCTGACAAAAAAATGATTTTGATACTAGATTGGCACTCGATTATTTATTAATCAAGGAAGTATTTGTAATGTCACCATAACAAACATAACCTATGCATTCAACATTATGCATGCTCTGTAATTCAGCTAAAATATTATGCGGTCCCTGCCTAAATTTATTTATTCTCCTGGTTAACACCAAGCAGATGGGAGCATGCAAAAACTGGCCTTCAGCAATACTTCATGCTTCTACTTGGTTTCTTCCTTTCTGCTGTCATCATAAAATGTTTTCTGTGCTCTTCAGGGCAACTCATGCTCTACTCTCTGGAAGTCTCCTCTACTATCCAAGCTACTCAAATAGTCCAAATAAGCAAGCTCAAAACTGATGTTAAGACATCAAAAAGGTTGATTTTAATACAATGTTTCACAAGTGCTGTGTTGACCCAGTTTTGAAATTATGGATAAAAACTCTCAATTCCCCTAAGCCCTCACCTCCAAACACTGGCTGTGTCAGCCTCCTCCTCTTAAGGGAACTCTACACATATACCCCAACCACCTCTCTCATTGGGGTTCCACTCTCGGGGACCAGGTACCAGACAAGTCGGGACCACCTCCTTGCCTCAGAGCCCATGAAATCATTCAACTATCCAATCCACAGAGAGCCTAGGAAACCTAGTTAACCCCACCCTTCTGGTCATGCATTAGCTGTCTTGTACAGTTCCAGCTTGCTGTTACCTTGTCCCCAGGTGCAACCTCCTGTGTGGCACTGTCTGGCAACCTTCTATTGTCGGAGCTGGAAGTAACAAAAAGTTCTCTGCTGTTCATTTATACCTGTTGGAGTGTTGTGTCCTGCCATCAAATGAATCTTCAAACCTTATAGAAGACCTATTTCAACTCTCATGAGAATACTAAAGTGATGTTTTATCTCATATATGAACTAACCTCAATTGCAGATATTCTCTGTGTTTTAGTGTGATGCTTTAGGTACAATACTTGTGCAGAGAACATGGTAGCCCTTTAAGCATGAATTGGGCTTATTTACATTTAAATAAGCCCATTTAATGGCTTATTTATTATAATTAGACATTTATTGCTGAAGGAGAAGAAAAAAGAGGAAAGAAAAAGAAAAAAATGAACATTGAGCTACATTAATTTGAGTTTAAATCCACAATTTATGATAAAGATATGTTATTCTACATCCTGTGACAAATTTAATTCCATAACAGCCCAAACCTGCAAATGCAAAAAGATGTATGGATGACTCACACAGAGAAGAAATGAAAGTAAAAAGTCCTTTATTGTTCTTGTAGTATTTATCTTAATGATCTGCTCTTTTCCTGCTTGCTATAATATTCAAAAGCTTTCATATACGGGACAATATATTGACAGGAAAAATTGTGTTAGTTTTTCTTTTCAAAGTTTTTGGTAAAACTATTTTTATGCGGTACAAACTATCCATAACACCTTTAGTTTCCAATCTTTTCTACAAACATAATCAAGTTTGCCTAGAATTGAACTTATTCACTAATCAATGCTGTTTAATTCTTACTGCATTTTATTTATTTATTTATTTACTTATTTATTTTTAATTTTTATTGAGAATATTACAGGGGTACAAATGTTTTGGTTACATGTGTTGCTTATGTACTGCTTGAGACAAAGTTATAAGTGTGCCCATCACTCAGATAATGCATTTTAGAATCACTTGGGATTAAAAAAGAATAAATGAGACTGGTCTTCACTTTCAAAAATCTGATTTAATTCAGGTGGGGCTTAGACGTTGGAATATTTTAAAAATCTCCCCCTGTGCTTCTTCCTGCTGCAGGTGATTCTGATGTGCATCCAGGTAGATCCACTTTAGTAAAGATGCATTTGAAAGACTTAGTCTTTTCATGTCCTTTTCCCATTTTTTGATAGGGTTGTTTAATTTTTTTCTTGTTGATATTCTTGAGTTCTAAGTAGATTCTAGTTATCAACCCTTTATCAGATTTGTAGCATGCAAAAATTTTCTCCCATTCTGTAGGTTGTCTGTTTGCTCTTGTGACAGTTTCTTTGGCTGTGCAGAAGCTTTTTAATTTGATCAGGTCCCATTTATTTATTTTGCTTGGTGCTGTGATTGCCTTTGGGCCCTTCTTCATAAATTCTTTTCCTAGGCCAATGTCTAGAAGAGTATTTCCAACATTTTCCTCTAGGATTCTAATAGTTTCACTCCTTAGGTTTAAATCTGTTACCCAGCATGAGTTGATTTTTGTGAGAGGTGAAAGGTGTGGATCCTGATTCAGTCTTCTACATGTGGCTATTCAGTTTTCCCAGCACCATTTATTGAATAAGGATTCTTTTCCCCAGTGTACGTTTTTGTTTGCTTTATCAAAGATTAGGTGGCTATATGAGGATGGTTTTACGTCTGGGTTCTCAGTTCTGTTCCACTGGTCAATGGCTCTATTTTTGTGCCAGTACATGAGTGGATTAATAAAATGTGGTATATGTATACCATGGAGTACTACACAGATTTAAGAAACAATGGTGATATAGCACCTCTTGTATACTCCTGGATAGAGTTGGAACACATTCTACTAAGTGAAGTATCCCAAGAATGGAAAGACAAGCACCACATGTACTCACCATCAAATTGGTATTAACTAATCAACACATAATTGCACATACAAGAATAACATCTATTGGATGTCGGGCAGGGGGGAGGGGGGAAGAGGGGACAGGTATATGCATACATAAAGAGTGCAATGCACACCATCCGAAGGATGGACATACTGGAATCTCGGACTTGGTGGGGGAAGGCAGGGGCAAGGGCAACATACGTAACTTAAACATCTGTACCCCCATAATATGCTGAAATAAAAAAAAGAGAAAAAAAGAGAAAGATTTGGTTTTGCAATCTATAAGGAAAAATAGCCTTAATTTCAAATGCAACTTTTATTCCATTTACTAAGCATTTCCCGTCTCTGGACCGAGTCATTAATACTGATATATATTAATAATAAACAATTAATTGGGCTGCTATAGATAAAAAAATAGAGGCTTCTGGTTTCTTAAATCAGATATAGCTATTACATAGAATACAACAGAGTAATTACATGAATTAATATAATCTTTCTTGTGCTACAATTAGTAAGTTTAGCTTTTTGTATCTGAAATGTTTCAGCTTTTTACAACCAAAAGTAAATCACTCTATGTCCTTCTTATTCTTTGGTATTTTCTTTTATCTTCTTTTTGTTGAATCAATAAATATTTAAGAAAAAATTGGGTCTTCCATATGCTTTTTGACATGATATAAAGCTAAATGGCTCCAGTCTCCAAAATTTAAGAAAACTCTGCCATTCGGTTTTTATTCAAAGAATTAAAATCATAAAGGCATTAATAGTACACTGGGACTATAGACAATTTTGTTACATTCATTATTATTAAATCTTAACATAGTAATTCCGATGATGAATTGAAGAAATTATGGCTTAATGAAGGAAATGTATTAATAAGTGCTTGTGTTTGAAATCTTGTGAGTCTGTGGTATTTGCTCACTCATAACTGTGGCATATGGAACAGTCATTTATGCAGATATTAGCCCACTTATTATATTATTCTTCAAAGCATCCCTGTGAAAAACTGTCAGCAACATTAATGCATTTTAAAAAGTACTTCATAGGTGAAGAATTTTGCATCTTTTGGGCATTAGCCAAAAAGCATTGCTTTAGCATTTCAAAATTTGCAATTAAATTTTAATGATATTAATATCACATGAATGCCAAGTGTCCTTCCCCCCAAATATTGTTTATTTCCAATAATGAAATAGATTTTTGATGTTAAAACAATAGATCAGGTTAGTAAAACATTGATAATTTTCAGAAAAATATGTTAAAATATTTATTACATTTTCCACTTTATTAATGGATTTTTTTTGGCCAACTTACAGTTGAGAGTATATTAGTGTGCTTCTTAGGTTGAATATTTTGAATTTATGTCATAGATATTTGCTGTAAAATAAGTATCTAAAATTATTTGATGGAAGTAGAGGTTTACCTCATTCCTATTTGTTTTCTTTTAAGATAATACTTTATACATGTTATACAGTATAACAAATGATTTCAGAATTATTAGTAAATCATTTATAATGGACACATTTATTTGTAATTTTTTTTTGGTTTCCCAGAATATATAACACAAGACAGGAAAAATTCAACTATAGGTATTTTACTCACAGCATCTTTTCAATTGATAATCCTGAATAAACATGGACAAATATTAACTGGAATATTTTGAGTGATAATATTATTATTATTATAAGGAAGAAGATAAAATTATTCATCATTCCTTAAAAGTATATGATAATTTTTCAATGAACCTAAAATAATTTTTTTATACTGACTCTTCTTAAATATGGTACTTCCTTTGACATGTTGAGTCACAGTCCTTCATTGAAATTGGAGACACAATTTGCAGATTTATTTAATAATATTAGTTACACTGTTGAGATCAGCAAGTCACTATTCCAAGAGGTATCACATTTTTAATTTTTGA
The DNA here is from genome assembly GCA_004363605.1 of Indri indri. Classification (NCBI taxonomy): domain Eukaryota; kingdom Metazoa; phylum Chordata; class Mammalia; order Primates; family Indriidae; genus Indri; species Indri indri. The sequence continues at coordinate 62,822 of RJWJ010002250.1, forward strand.
AATATAATTCATGTTTAAATGGAGTTGATATCATTTGCTAAGTATAAATTCTAAATTATAATAAATGGAAGCCTAGTGAAGTTGACCTGACATGAAAACCTATATCTTTAAAATGGAAAATAGGGATGGAACTTTAATGTACTGATAAAGTACTATTTGCTGTCCCGAAGGCTATAAATATATAGATATATGTATATATATATATATATAGTTTAAATATATATATATTCTTACTTGCATTTAATTCTATAAAACACATCCATTATAAAGTAGCCACTAAAATACAGGATACCATTGATAATAGGAATTATTACCACCATCAAATGTATGACTGGAAATGACTAGCTTGTTTTCATATTTTTTCAATAAAAAATATGAGTTAGCTATTTTATCAAGGAAACAGTGGATTAAAGGAACTAAGCAAATTTTCCACAATTAGGAAAAAAACATTTTTGAACCAACAAACAAATATGGTTTTGTCCAAAATTTGTGCTCTATCCACTGGTGTTCCTATAATAAATGGAAGTCAGAGTCTTGTGCTACTAAATATAAGCTGACATTAAAACATTTGGTGAAAGTCTATAAAGGTTAAAACTTTTCTTCCTACTTCAAGGAAAAGAACAAGCATTTAGTTGTACTTGCATGTAAGAGTAAGAATATCTTTACTAAAGGTAGATATTTCCTAATTTTAATTGTAAGAAACATTTGAAATGTAAATTTTGCATGAACGTATGTACTTATATGAATGCTGATCTGTAAGAACCATGTGGACAAGATGGTAGACTAGAAGTGGCCTATACACGCTGCTCTCAAGGAGGGGATCAGATGCAATAGATGCCCAGCTATGGATAGACCTTCTTGGAGAGAGCATTGTAAATCATCAGACAAGTGATGGCAGACACTCAGAATGAAGGAGAGGGAAATGGGGAGATCCACTCATCAAGATTGGATGGTACCTGTGGGAGGCACCCACACATGTGGAAGGGTCAAAGGAGAGAAGCCAGAAGTTCCATGCTCCCTGTGGACACTGTAACCTGAGCCACGAGGAGTCCCTCACCACCACCACCACAGGCTTCCATGCTGACCGGGAAACTGCATGAGACCGTGCAGTAACATTGCACCATAGAGTGGGAAAAACACAAATTCACTGACTTCTGTTCCTGCCTCATGGAAACTGATGCCATTCTGAGCTCTTAGGTGAGAGCACTCGGTAAACACAGGGATCAGCTTCACTGCAATCACCTCTGTTACCTATGCTGGGCTGGGAAAGGAGCAAGAAGAGCAAATGGTCTCCTGCTCCTCATGACTGGGAGCCAAGCACCCCCCCGCCATGGGTAATTTGAAAATAGCAGGGACTGACACCACTCAAGAGGTCCCATGGCAGCAGCCTCAGAGGGACCTGTGTAGGGAGAGAGCCCCAGCCATCCTGATGCCCAGCCTCCAGAGCCCCATGCACTTCCTGATGAAACACATTCCCATGGCCCCACATACCACCAGGTGGAACACGTCCTTATGGCCCTGTGTGGTGTCATGCCTGTGGTCCAGTGTCCCGCCATGGACCCTCCTAGCAAGGAGCTGCCCCCCAAAACTAATGCCTGCAGCCCTGACCCTCTCAGCCACCACCTAGAGAGACTCACCTAGTAGCCACGGCCATTGCTACAGGGAGACCTGTTCAGAGAAATCTGCTGCAACACCCACCTCCATGAAGAGGGACTCACCCAGCCCCCTACCCAAGCTTCCAACAGTGGCTTGGGGACCAACCCACCACTCCACGTGAATATCCTCCAGCACCAACTTATACTGTGACAACCACAGGGGAATGGAACAATGCGGAAAAGCTACATTACAGGATCTCAGTGCATCTGCCCCTCTCCCACCAGATCAATCTTCCAGAATAGGACACAACCACATCATCTAGGAACCTCTCCTTCTTCTCACTAAATATTAATAGTATGGTTCCCAGCAAAGAATAGGGACACTGCAAACCAGAAATTATATAACATAAGAAATTATATAATAGAACTTAAAGAAATGAGAGAGTCATTTAAAGAATTTCAAAACACAGCAGCAAGTTTCAATAACAGGCTAGCCCAAGCAGAAGAAAGACTCTCAGAACTTGAAGAGAAGGCTTTCAAACTAATCCAGTCAGTCAAAGATGTGGAATAAAGAATGAAGAAGAATAAATAATCACTCAGAGAAGTATGGAACTATGTAATATACAAATTATAGGTATCCCCGAGGGAGACCAAAAAAAGTGAAAAGTAAGGAAAACCTATTCAAGGGAATTATTCAGGAAAACTTTCCTGGTATTGACAGTGATTTAGATATCCATATATAAGATAGTCACTGAACATCAGGAAAATTTATAGCAAATAGGATATATCCAAGACACATAGTCATCAACCTGGCCAAAGGCAACATGAAGGAGAAAATTCTACAAGCTGCAAGATAAAAGCAACAACTAACCTACAAAGGAAAAGCCATCAGGCTAACAGCAGACTTTTCAGTGGAGATCTTACAAGCCAAAAGGACCTCATTTTTAGTCTTCCTAAACAGAATGACTGTTGACCAAGAATTTTGTATCCTACAAAACTAAGTTTTGTAAATGATGGCAACATAGAGACTTCTTCAGACAAGTAAACGTAAAGGGAATCTGTCACTACTAGATCTTCCCTACAAGAAATGCTCAAAAGCCCATTATGTATGGAAAAACACAATAGAAACCCATCAGTGTAAAATCACCCAAAAGAAGATAGACAAATTACAGGCAAATATGAAAAAAAGATCCAATATCATCAGGGAAATGAAAATTAAAACCATAATGAGCTACCACCTTACTCTTGTCAGAAAGGTCATTATTAAAAAGACAACAACAGATGCTGGTATGGATGCAGAAAAAGAGGAATGCATATACATTGTTGTTGCAAACTAGTGGACTGCAAACTAGTACCACTCCTATGGGAAACAGTATGGAGATTCCTCAAAGAACTAAATGTAGACCTATCATTCGATCTATCTTTCCCACTACTGGATATCTACCCAAAGGAAAAGAAATTAATAAAAGAAATCATTTTTATCAAGAAGACACCTGTGCTAGAATGTTTACTGCAGCACAATTGCAAATATATGTGCACACCAATTCACGAGTGGATAAAATGTGGTGTTATTTCACAGCAACTTGGATGGAACTGGAGATCATTATCCTAAGTGAAGTACCTCAAGAATGGAAAAATAAACACCACTGATTATCACTAATAAGTCAGAGCTAAATGATGGGTACAAACGGGCAAAAAGGGACAGAAACAATATTGGAAATTAAGAAGGGTGCAGGGTGAGAGTGGGTTGAGGGATAAAAACTTACCCATCAGGTACAATGAACACTGTCCCTGTGATGGGCACACTGAAAGCCCTGACTTCAACATTATCTAGTGTATCCATGTAACCAAAAAGATGTGTACCCCTTTAATATTGTGAAATTAAAAAAAAAAGAAAACCACATAAGTTCTATGTAAAATATTTCTTATTATCAATATATCTGTGTATCAGCATTTTATGGGAAGTAAATTTTGCTTAAATCGATACTTTGTAAAAAAAAAAACCAAAAAGCTGCATTTCGAATGTTTTACTCTCTACCAGTACCTTCTGTTTCCACAAATTTCGATCATTTCAATGCAAATATTGACATCATAAAAGGTATTGCATGACCCTTAAAATTAGTCCAATTGTTTCTCTCATAATATAAAGAAAAATTTGAAGTTAGAATGTAACTATTTAAAATATGTGGCTCATAAAAGATCTATCCATCTTGAAAAGAATAATTTTTCTTCACATACATTTCTTGCTCACTAATGGGCTGCCAAAAACAATATGTGGGATTCTGTTTCTTGTGTGCCAAGAGATTGAAATCTGATATTAAAACATTTGGTGAGAGTCTGTGTAATTAAACCATATTGGAGGAATCTGGAAAACCTTATCCTCTACCAACTTTGTGGGAAATAGTAAGTTTGCTTAATCCCTTACTTATATTTGCCTGGTGAGAGTTGTGGGTGTCTGTGTGTATGTGTGTGTGTATGTGTTGGAGGGAAGATACAATGTATTGACTCATCAGATAATGCTTATTGTTCCTGACTCATTAGACTAGAAAGGAAGCAAAGACCTTTCTGTGGCCAGATACTTCTACTTCTCTCTATTCATGCGGCATAAAATGTGAATTGAAAGGACCATTACTGTCCCAAGGAAAGATACCCCATTCAGTGTTCACCATTTTTCAGTATCTCTAGCTCTTCCAGACCTTCTTTGAGGCCTCCTTTTCTTGTAACATACTTGTTCCTGAAACCATGCAGAGAACCATTACTCTCTATGAACTAGTCTCTAAGTGCTATGATGGCTCTTTTCTCTAACTAAACTGAATCTTCATGTCAGTGGAGTCTTAAGAGTTGTAACTGGGAAAGGCCATGCTGTCTTTCTCACATTAGAGAAGGTTGAGCTGAAAGCATGAACAATAGTGTGTGATGCTTCTCCAGGATCTGAGTGCCATTTTGAAACAGGGGCATCTATTGCCATGTGATGCAAGACTGGGAAGGAAATTTTAGTCAAGTTTGATAACCCATTTTCTTCCTTTACCAGACACACCCAAAAGGAAAGAGCTGAGCAAAGCAAATTCCCTTTTAAATGTGCACTCCATTCCTCTTGGTAAACACATTAATGGTATTTATTAGTGAAAGAGATAATCGAGGTAATGGGGAAATCTTAAGAGTAAAAAGTTTTAACAGGATATACCTGCTAAATAAACTTCCAATTTATGGATTTATGGGCATAGGTCACTAGAAAATGTCACATAAGCTATGTAATAAGTGGGATAAAAAAAGAGAGAGATGCCATTTTTGACATGACTTCCTTCATACCCATATTAGTCTGAGTTATCCAGAGAAACGCAACCAATAGGATATAAATAAATAAACAGATAGATTGAGATTAAGTATAAGGAATTGGCTTTTGCTGTTATGGAAGCCATGAAGTCCCAAGATGTGCAGTGACCAGCTGGAGACTCAGGAGACCCCAAGTGAGGAATAAATCAATGTCTCTACTCAAAGGAAGTATGGCAGGAGGAATCTGCAGGAGAATCTGCCTCTTATTTGCAGGAGAATCCGCCTTTCTGTTTTATTCAGGACTTCAACTGATTGAATGAGGCCCACCCTCATTGGGGAGGGCAATCTGCTTTACTCAGTCTACTGATTCAAATGTTAATCTTAACATCCTTGAAGAAACACCCAGAATAATGCTTGACAAAATATCCGAGCACTCCATGGCTCAGTCAAGTTGATCCATAAAATTAATTATCACAATATCCTTCAAGAATCTTTCGCTCCCATATGCGTCACTTACAACCTCACAGGTTAAATTTGAAACAGAAGACATCTTACTGTGAAGAGAAGGATGAGGGAGCCTTGTTGGTGGTCTCAGATGTCTCCATGTTTTGCCTCTGCCTCGTGATTGCCAGTACCCTTTGCAATATTAATAGAATCCAGGACTGGTTAAGGTCTCTGGTTCTTGTGACTCTGGTTTGGCAATCTGACACTGTGCTATCTCAAAGAATTATGAATCATTTTTAAAAATTAATGCAACTACACTGCATAAAACTGTTCAATTTGTCTATTTTTTAATAAAATATTTATTTTTTAAAAATAGCAAAGAGTTCATAATGGAAAAATAAAACTATCTTTCTGACTCCTCCCTTTTCTAATTGCGTAAGTAAGCCTTAAAACCATTCTGTATACCTGTTTCATTCTTAAGCAATTTTAAATTATGTAATTATTTTGCAACTGTGGAGACTTGACATCAGAGAAGCTCCTTCTACTTGAAAGTGTCTCTTCTAGCCTAGGGCACATAACTACTCCTCATGTCTTAGATACTTTCCTATAGTCCTCTGTTTTTCTAACTGTGAACTGTTCTGTCTTGGCTTTTAGCATTTTTTCCTTTTTTCACCCTCTTCCTAACAGAGAAGAGACAAAAGGAGTTTTTTTTTCTTTTTATTTCCAAAACAAGAATCAAAAGAATACAACACAAATATGTTTAAATTAATCCATCAAGAGACTAAGAAATCATATGCAGTAGCAGATTAGGATCAGGGGTGTCAAGGAAGGAAAAAACACGTAGATTTGGTGTTTCTGAGAATACTGAAGGAATAAATAAATATTTAAGATATCCAAGATTAGATTTTAACACTTTCTATTGGATTTAAATTATACTCAACAACATTCATAATCTCCCAAAGACATTTGGCAACTTTCTCCTACCTTAGAAATTTATTTAAATTTATTATTTAAAAACCCTAACTATATTCAAGGAGTTTATCACTCAAATTCCCCCACAGTCCCATAATTGCTGGTCACTCTGTACTCACAGTCAGACAGTTATTCCACTTTATGGGCGTCGAGTGGACCAAATGGAGACCAGACTGCTGGAAAGGGCACAGACGGCAGAAGGGAGACTACTGTCTCCAAACAGAAGAGAACAAGTTGTAACAGATAGGGGGTGGGGAGCAGTAAGCAGGATTCAGCACCAAGAAATAGATCATTGAAAAAGATCAGGGGAAATCTGTGCACGGTTCCAGAACCCATCTCAACTCGGAAAATTAGAGCAGCGTGTGGTTGTTTGGAGGCACTGGCTGTGCGTCCACGGCTGATGGTGCTGTATCTGGAGACCCATGGCTTTGTTTTAAATTTTAGTTTAGCCACAAACTAGCTGTGTGCCTTAGGCAAATAACTTTATAGCTTTGTGTTTCAATTTCTCCATTTGTGTAGTAGCAATAGTAATAGTATCTGTCACATATTGCTATGATAAATATTAAAAACATTAATATTAGTTAACTAATATTAATATCAATGAATGATGTTCATTGGTATATATTACTAGTAATATAGATCAGATTAATGTTATATTAATATTAGTGTTAACATCTAATACTAATTAATGTTAGAGTAATTCCTGGCACATTGGTGTTTATCAACTAAATAAATAAACACAAAGGACTGTAGCATTTTACCATCACGCAGCTTTGTTCTTGATCTTCTCAGCCCATCTGTCTTTTGGCCGAGCATTACTCAGGATGAGGGAGACATGTCTGTTATTTCAAAGTGATTTCTGAGAATTCGTATCAGCAGGATGAGGAGGAGAACACGGGGAATCTGAGACTCTCCTACACAGACAGGAAGGCAGCAGCAGCACCTGCCTTCTTGAAGTACCCAGGGAGGAGAGCTTCCTATGGAATTCCTTGCACAACGCATTTCTCCCAGGTCAGCGCTGACCAAGTCCAAATAGGACTGAATCTCAGGCCTGTGCCAATGCCAGAAATTTTTTTAATTCCCTTGGAAAAAATAATTCCATGAAAAAATAGGCCATCTTCCTACAGAACCAAAAGGTTCCTTGGAACCATTCACTTTGCCAGTATTCAGGCCATTCTACATCCTCATTTTTACACTGGTAAAACACGTGATATACTATGCAGACAAATTTAAAAAAAAAAGTTTTTGAAAAATGATTCTAGTTATACCAGAATAGAAAGCAGGAAAGGTTACTGTGGAGGAAGGAACAAAATATCTCTAAAAATAAGGAGCTTGGATTGCATGGGAGGAAGGCCAGCAACAAGGGGCCTCATTAGCTGTAACAAGTTTAAACACAATAACATGCATTAAGTGTTGGCTTTTTTTGTCATCACAATGCACTGGCAATTTTAAACACTATCAGTGATAAAACAATCCTCCCCCAAAAGGTCCTTTTTTGGTCTAAATTCTAAATAATTTAAATACATGTGTACTGGGCTGCACACATTTGCTTTGAGAATAAGTTCCTAGTGATTTTGAACAAATTGGACTATTTTTTGGAATGCAGCTTGTGTCTCTAATCCTGCGCTATGACACATTCTCATGTTCAAACATAGATGTTAGATAAACAGTAGCATACTAATCCTAAAGAAGAGACAGAACTTTAATTATTTCAATCCTGGCATTCTTTGTGCAAAAAATTCTCTGAGCCAATTCTCTCTTTTTAAAAGCATTTCTTCATACAACTCTCCCTCCTTTTTAAAAAAAAATACACATTAATATGGTTAAAAATATCAATTCATAGTTTTTGTATTTTTATTTCATTTTAATTACTCTCCCCCTTGCACGCACATGCACACACTTGCAAATGTCAAGAAGAGAAAATTTTCTCTCTGCGTTTCTTGTCTGGATAAATTTTTTTTTTCATGATTAGTTTTTTAGAGCTGCCATCACAAAATACCACAGTCGGGTTGTATTCAATAGCAGAAATTAATTTTCTCACAGCTCTAGGGGCTACAAGTCCAACACCAAGGTGTTGACAGGTTTGGCTTGTTCTGAGGCCTCTCTCCTTGGCTTTCAGATGGCCACCATCTCTGTGTCCTCACATGTTCTCCCCTCTGTGTGTATCTGTGTCCTAAACGCTTCTTCTTACAAAGACACTAGTAAAATTGAATTAGAACCAACCTTACCTATATGACCTTGATTACATCATTAAAAGCTCTATCTCAAAATACAGTCCCATTCAGAGCTACTGAGTGTTAAGACTTCAACATATAAACTTTGGGAGGAAATGGTTCAGCACATAAGCAAGGGATTATTTAACACAAGGTCCAATTCGGTTGTGACATATGCTAGATATGCTGTTGATAGACTTCAAAGAAAACTTTCTTCAGTTTATTCTCTTAAGGAAAACCCTTCTTCAGAATCATTTTTCCTCAGAGCCAGCATTCATTCTTCTCATCAGTCTGTTCTTATGATTGTGCCATGACAATGTAAAATTCTGCTTGTCCCAAGGAAAGTTAGTGTAGTGGAGTGCCAGGCTACTTAAGCAGGTGAACGTTGATCCTCTCAAGTACAGGGAGTATAGTAGTGTAGTGACTGAGACTTTGCAACCCGGCAGTATCATCTGAGTTGCATGAGCTTGAGCAAACTAGCTGACTCGTCTATGCCTCAGTTTTCTCATCGTCGAAATGAAGCTTTGCTCATTGGGCAACTGTTAGAGTTACAGTAAGCTATGTGCCATCTATTGTTCTAGATGCTTGGGATATCTGAATGTACTAAACATAGATTGTTACCCAAATGTGTTAGGATGTCACTAAGTGCTCAGACAAAAAGATAAAGAAGAGCAAAGTGCAGGGAATAAAATGGAAGAGTGGCAACTTTAGTGTGGCCAGGGGACGCCTCATCTAGAAAGTGAAATTAACAAATGGCCTAATAAAAAGGTGCTTAAATGTGAGCCAAGTGAAAAAGTGGTCTACTCAACAAAATAATAAGACAAATAGAGACAAACATATGTTCTATGATTCTTTCTTTTTCTTTTGCATGTTCCAGTGAGTCTAATGGTGAAGAGAAGGAATATATGTCAGAGGTTATTAGTTAATTCTTTGAGACTTGTCAAAAAAGTCTCAGAATAAAAAAATGATTGAACAGAGAATGAAAACCCTGCTTACCTGCAGGTCATTGTTTGTTTTGTTTCCTAAAACATTGTGTTTAATATATTTTGGCATACTATCAAATGAAATAAACAAGGGGAAAGCAGTTGCTGCCATAGGAAAATGCATGCATACTTATTTTTTGAAGTGCACCTGTTCACATATTCAGGTGTGGAAAGCATGTGCGAGGTGAGGGAGAAGGGTACACACCCCAGAGATTGTATGTGCACGTGCTAAATATCAATTCACTGTAATTTATAGTAAAAGGGCTTTGGAATTAGAAACAGATGAGAAAGGTGCTAAATTGTTTTAGGAGTGATGCTTAGGTTCACTGAACTGAAAAGAAAAATACCATTTCCAGCAACAAATAAATCTCTGAGTTTTTAAAATAAAAAGCTTTGCTTTCTAATATGAATTATGCATTGCCTACAGGTTCATTTGGTATTACGCATTTGTTCCTTCTGGACAATTCCATAAGACCTTATCCAAATGAAAGGTTGTATGCTTTTCAAAGAAAAAAGTGAATAAGAAATAATCCACTAAATATTTCATGAGAGAGTTTAAATAAAATTATATTAATGAGAAAGTACACTCTATATTTTGAACTTTGAGCATTTTATCAAATAAGGCTATGAAAAGTTTTATTCAATAATTTGTGTAAGTGTAACTGAACATCAGAAAGATGCATAGCACACTTAACCAAGAAAAGTACTCTTCCTCTTTTCTGTCAGCAGCAAAGGATTGTGAAGTAAAAATAATAATAATGGTAAACCAGAGTTTTTATTAATCATATATTAATGGTTGTGTTTTTAAGAGTTCTAGTATTCAGTTTAATTTTATTTATTATCATATAAATTATTTGTAATTTCTAATAATTCTGAAAACCATATAAGATGTAGGGGAAGTTTTGCTGAAAAATTAACTCACAAAAGGCAGATTAATTGGAGAAAAGGCATACAAGTTTAACGTGTATCACAGGAGCTTTCAGAATGAAGACCAAAATGTACAGGGGAAATTGTCCATTTTTATGCATAGGTTTAACAAGGTATAGACAGCTTTGTAGAAATATTATTGGATAAAAAAGTATGATCTAATGCTAATAGGCTGAGTAGAGGAAACCCAGCGAGGCCCGTCTGGATTCTTCTTGGCCTCTCTGTGCAGCATCCTTCCTCTTGGGTGTGGGGCAGGACTCTCTCTGAAATGGGGGTCTTATGACCTACAGTCAAACAAGGTAGGTCAGATAATTTGTTAATGGCCAGTTTTTACACAGAAAGGCAGAGGGAAAGTTAGAGCAATATTTTTAGGTTTTATGGCTGGCTTTTGGGAAAAAGGGTTCTGGTTTCTATGACCCACCTAGGGGAAAAGGGATTCTAGTTTCCATGGCTAGTCTCAGGGGAGAACGGGGCTGAGAGACAGGAGGGCAGGAGAAGGTCAGAGAAAAACTTTTGCTTCTGAGGCTGCTTCCGAGCCCTTCATTTTGGGGTATTGTTTTCTAAGCCCCAATAAGGGCAAAATTATAAATGTATGTATTTTAGATAAGTTGCAGTTACACTTTAAATTCATAATATAGTCAGAATTTCTCTGAAAGACTTTTTCTATATCCTCTTTCTTTTCCCATTCTGTTTTCTCTGTCCTCAGAAACAATTAATGAATATATTAGGTGGAAGAAATATCTTTTATAAAATTAATTAAAGTATATGTGTCTTATGTCATCTATCCTAAATATTCATGTTTGTCCTTTCTCCTGGTAATTTTTAGAATTATTACTTTTTTTTTTACTAAATTTGGAATGTTACCGAAACTGTCCAGATAGACTTCATAGCTGATAAGTCACTGAACATTTCATTTAGAAACATACAGAGGAACTAATCAAATGATGTATTCTGATTGTCAATAGATTTGAACCCGTTACATAGAAAAAGGACTGACTCTGGCTCTATAAGCTTGCAATGGACAAGATTCTTCATTCTTAGTTATGCTGTAGGCTCAAGCACAGGAAGAGAGATTCAATTTCCATCTCTGATAGATTAACCATGGCCTTTCATTAAGGAATGTGCCTCCATGAAAAGAGAGTCCAGGAATGGCCTGAGTGCTGGTAGAGACTGACAAGAGGGACATTCTGAATGTGAATGGCCGGATTGTGTCTAGAAACATTCTAGAATCAGGTTTATCCTTTGTCATGCTCAGAGAGTGCCCAGTGGTACTTACTGATCAGCTGCAATTCAAATTCTACTGAGATCCCAATACCCAAAGCTCTGAAAATTCTAAATAATTGAAATAGTAGAAATTTTGGAATATATTGCCTATACTCATCCAACGATAATGATCTACAATCAACTGACTCACCTGTTGTGCCAAAATATTTCATAAATATGGAATGATATTTTTTCTCATTTGTTTATAAAAGTGGAATTTCAGCATATTAAAAAAAAATCTCCAGAGGAGGATGTTGATAATAGGAGAGTCTATACACATGAGAGGGCAGGAGGTATAGAGGCAATCTCTGTACCTTCCATTTAATTTTCCTGTGAACCTAAAACTGCTCTAAAAATAAAACCTATTTAAAGATAATATCCCTCTGGTCTCTTGAAGGTTGTTATAATGGATGATCTCAAAAAGTTATTCCAATTATTCATCCATTTTCCTGCAAAGCTGTTATTCTGTTTATCAGGTATCCCTAAGATTCACATGCATGTGTGTATATATACATGTATGTGTTTGTGTGTGCATGTGCATGTTCATCTCTTTGTGTATCTGCAAGAAACTTCACATTGAAAAAAAAAAAAGACATGGAGAGGTAATATCGTGTAATTGCTAACTTTGAAGTAGTGGAAAAAATAGAATTTGGTTGAATTCCGGCTCCACCTTTTGCTGATAACGTAACCTTGAGGCTGTCTCAGTCTGAGATGCACTTCACTGCTATGAAAGCTGGGAATAGCGTGTGCCTGCTGGGGCTGCCGTGATGAGTCAATTGACTAACGTATAGAAACTGCTCGTGTTTGGCTTCTGCTCTTTTCCCGCTTTAATCTCCCCGGAAGATTTTTTCATACAGTTCTTACATCTTCTCCATGTCTATGAAGTGAAAATTCTGCACTCCAGCAACAGCACAGATAACACAAATGTGTGGAAACAGCCTAGAAGGAAGCAATCAAAACTGTCATTCATAATCGTCTCTCAAGGGCCATTATGATACCTTTGTGGATGGGGTGGGGGGATGAGGGCAGGGTTTGGTGCAGAGGTCGGTTTGTATCGTACTCTCTATATGGTTTGAGTGGTTTTTTTTTTAATAACAAGCATGCATTTGTACATTAAACAATTTTGAATAAATTAACATTTTAGGCAAAAATAAGGTTTAAGTAAATTAAACTATCCTTTGGACAATGTGTACAGGGAATGATGTCAGTAACAGAAAAAAATATTCTTTATAAATTTTTTTTCAAATTATGTATAGTGCTATCTTTTCCTGGTAAATAATAGATATTTTTTCCAAAGGTAACTGAATCATTTGTGCAGTCTTCCTTATTCAGTTAAGATGATCAAAATATCTGCTAAAGCAGTTTTCAATTCTGTGGTCCTCATTGCCTATACAGAGTCTTGTGATTTGGTCATTGACCAAAATGACAGGTCTAGGTAAGGTCGTTATTCAGAAAACAATAAAACGGCTAAAGAAGAGCAGCAAGGTGGAAACTTGGAAGGCCATTTAAATTGTCAGATATCAGTCAGTTCTTGAGGTATAATAAAATTGCCAGTATTGCACTATCAAGAAAGAGGAATCTTTTACTATTAATATTAACTTCTAGATAGTGTATTAAAAAAGTTCATTGAATGTACTGCTTCTCCCTTAATAAGAGCACTAAACGAGACAGAATCCATTCTTTTTTTCCTTAAACCTTCTTATGTAATGCTCAAGAGTGCATGTTTATGAAGAGCATACAGATAACTGAGGGAACAAAAAGAAAACTAGAAGCTTATAACAACTTAAAAAAAACCCCCAAACACTAATGCTTTCCTGCACTTGCTATGTGTCAGATGCTATACTAAATGAATTTCATATCTAATTTTTAAAATACCCTCAGCTATACTACGAGACTTTTTTTCTTACCTACCACTCATAACGGAGGTATGAAAGCCAATACTAGAACCTACAAGTGTCTGACACCAAAGAATTTAGAATTAGAAATGTTTCATAAAAAAATAGAACATAGATTCTAGAACAAAGTTATAGGAAAATAGAATTAAATGCCAAAATGTTGTTATTTCACATTTAGTTTATGTATTTTTAAAGTTATAATCAGTAGAGAGTTAAATATCTCAATGTATTAATATAGTGTAACAGTTTTATCAGTTATATATAGCAGTCATGCTATTTTTAATATCTCTGTACATCAGTAAATATTTAGCTTTTATTTTTATTTGGATAAACTGTCAGACTGACAGCTGTCTGTGTTACTGAACTAAGTTATTAGACTATCTTTTAATATAAATTGGATCTGAGGAAACAACAATATCCTGGAACAGTCAGGCATAATTAAAGTTATCATATTGTTTCACGACTCATATTTATTACCATTGCTTTACTGCCTGGGGCAGCTGTTACGATGTACTGATTTATTAGGCTATAGTTAGAAAACAATCGCTTCTTATACATTATAAATTACCCTTCAGTTGTATTTAAGAACATAAATATTTCTTAGTACTTAAATTTAAACATACAATAAAAAATATTTAAAAAATATATTCTATGTTACACCAGTTTGTTTTTTAATTAAATACTAATATGTAAAGGCAGTTTGAGAGAAAGCAAAAAATTTAAGCTTATGTAGTAACCAAAGTGTCCACTCTGAGTTGTGAAAAATAATAAAATATTGGACCAGATTATTAGTAGTTATGTTAGTATATAAATCATATGATAACATATTTTTCTATTAATGCCCAAAATACAAATATATGTATGTATATATAAATATAGATACAGATATACAAAAGTAAAGATAGGAAGAAAATGTTTTTCCTGTAAATTTCCATATTAAATAATTTAGATAATCATTTTCTATCATGTCAACATACTAATGTACAGAAAAATGAGGCAGGAACGCAAAAAAAAAAAAAAAACTGTTGGGTGAGTTAAACAAAAGAAAAAAAACCCCGAAATTCAAATAGTTGAAAAAGCAGGTAAAAATACAAATTCTTGAGGATAAGAGCTGGCCTAAAATCATTATGTTCAGAACTAGTGGAAGATATGATTAGAGTGCAAAGTATTTGGGAACTAGTGAGGTAAAGACGGTAGAAATCATTGAGGCAAATCCTTAGGAAACAAACTCCTAGTTATACCACTACAGACAGCGTGGTGTTTCCGTGGGTAGAGGTGACTTAAAGCATTAGGACCAGGAGAAGATGGAGGCAAACTGGTACCTTGGAGTGGAAGGTGGGGTGCACGGAGCTGAGTGGGTCGGGGGTAAAGGGAAAAATCACTCTCAGCTGTAGTGTTTCCCCTATGGCGGGTGCAGTTCGAGTTTGTGCTTGAAAGAGGATTTTAGAGGGACATGGTTAGTAGAGAACAACACATCTGGCAGATAAAGGGCATGGCTGGTGTGAGGGGAGCAGTGTCCTCTCTGTGCATGTGTCAGAGCAATAGTTTAGTCTGGTTGAGACTTCAGATCTGTGTTAATGAATATTGGGACATAAAGCTAACAGTGTGGTTAGTAACTACCTTGTTAAAGGGTTCTTTCTACAAACATGTCTTCAAGAAAATTTCAGTGACTGTGATTTAATGGAGTGCTATGCTGGAGGTTATGGACAAACTAATTTAGTAATGGTATTGAATCGGTGGGTCCGTCATTTTGCTCAAATTACATTAGGCTGCTAAAATTGGATGCTTACATTTTCTCTTCAAATTGACACTTTAGCAAAGCCCAGAATTAGACATTACTTAGTGTCGTGACTTGAATCATTTACGATAACTTTTCATCTCATTTTGAAAATGGTTTATTATACTCTTATCTTTACAGATTCAGAGACATTGAAGGGATTTTCGAAATTTATCAATCGGCTCTCTAATTTTGGATATAAGGAAAGTGGATTTGACAGAGAGAAAATAAAGTGAACTGTCAAACTAGCATAGCTAACTAGTAATAACAAAAGAGGCAAGAAAACAACGAAACAACAAACAGGTCTCCAGAGTTCCAGTCCTGCACTCTCTCCACATAGATATTAGGAAAAAATAAGGGAATAACAAATAAATCTGCAACTCTTGGTTTTAGACAAGCTTTGACAAATAAATGTTAGAGGACAGGAATGAGGAGCAAAGAACAGACAGCGAGTGTGATGCTGAGAAACCTATCTTGCTTATTCCATGGGGTTTTTAGATCTAACCAGGTTCCTAGTTATTTCCCTTTTGAAACAAGTGATTAAAATGGGGATCCTGGCAGTCAGTTTTTTGTTTTTGTTTTTTTTTTTTCCTCTAAACGGGAAATAGCAGGTAAACAAATACTGTGATTGCAAAGGCCAATGCCCAGCTTGTGAGAATAGCTTGTGTTGGGTCCTAATGCTGGGAGAATTGAAGGGGCTGGGGGATTGGTGCCTCCACATACTTCTTTGAAATTGACTTCATGGTGTCTGCACCTGTCTTCAATTTGATTGGCCCATGTGGGTGGGTAGGGAGATTTTATTTTCTCTAAACTGTTTATCCTACTTAGTTATACCAGCTAATTCTGGAAAACCATCTACAACTCCTCAGAATCTCAAATTGCCTTATATACTATATCAACATTTTTATACCTATCTCAAGAGGCTCATTTGATTATCAAGAGAGCTAATTCATGTGAAGGAATTTGTAAATTAAAAAAAAACTACAAAGATGTATTTTATATTTGCTTAAAGTCATATAATACTAATAATTATGTGTGTTAGTATGCTTTTAAACATTACAAAACAAGAAAAATGGTACATATTACCTACCAAACATACTTCTATTAACTGATAAACTTATATATAAGGATTCCATGAGGAATTCAAAATAGTTATGATAAAAATCTAGAATTTCTTTTGAGATTTTCAAAGTTTATTAATGCAAACAAGTGTTTAACATTTTAAATGGACTTTAATTAAAGTACAAATATGTTTTATGCACATCTCCAGTATGGAACTTTGCTAGGCATTGTGAAATTAGCAATGTAGAAGGATGTAGTGCATTTCTTCAAGAAGCACTTAAAGAGAGAAGGGTAAGTCTATAAGGATCCAAAGGGCAGTGCCCAAAGCCACTTCAGTATGCTTGGGAGAACAAGTAAGAAAGACATATTTTCTAAAGGTGATCCAATAAATTTTAGCATTTGAGAAAAAGTCTGAAGACTTCTAAAGGAAATGAGAAATTCATTGAATGAGAAAAGCAGTTAATCCTTAACGTAGCTGTTAACCAAAGACCTATTTCCTACCTTATATATTCCCTCACAGAGAATTCCAAATGAACCTATTCCAAACAACACTTCTTCAGTACATGTCATCTTTTCTCCCCAATCACAAATTGTTCCCCATTTGAGTCAGTTGTTTGTCATAGCACAATTTAAATATAGACTTTTCAGGACTAACTCATGCCTTGCTTAGCACCATTATATCAGACAAATTTCATCTAAAGGATGGTATGGCTTTACATTCTTCCTTTTGCTTAAATTAATTTTCCTTTTAGCAAATCAATGGGATAGATTTTGTGGCAAAATTTCTTTTCCACTCTGTGCCACAAAAATTTACAGATAAAATATTAGTAGGTGTTGCTATAGAACAGTTGGTAATTGACATAAAGCAACAACATTCACCTGCTATATGTGCTCTCATTTTGTTGTAAAGGTTTAGTAGTTTTGCAAATTATATTTGATTTGTGCTCAAATATGATAAATTATTTGGGTGATACAATTACCCAATGTAGTGTACAGAGATAATTCTTTTAGAATATTTGAAAAGTTGCTTATATAAAAAATTATTTCTTTGTCAGGATATTCTTTCTTTAGCAGTAACGTGGAAAATGTAGGCGTTGAAGATCCCCGAAATGATTCATTTCTTTGGCAGAAGAAATTATGACCACAGTCTGTCCTCATCGAAAATGATTATGCCACCTTTTTCAAAATAAACTTATCTACAAGAATAAATTAAAGTATTTTGTAGCTATATATTGCTTGGCTCGCCACAAGGCACTAATCTATTAAAGTAAAAGATGCATTTGTGTAAGTGCTTTGATATTTTGCCAGTGGGATGCACCGTTGTAAACACCTGCTGCACTGTAAAGGAATCCAGAGATTTACCCCGCAGCATCAGCTACAAGAGCCTAATTTCTGCCTACATTGCCACAATACAAAGAAAAAGGAAAGGGAAAAAAAAAATTCCCAAATGACTTAAACACAAACAAGAAGAACTAAATTTCTTATTTGTAAGAGTGTTGAAAGAGTATTAAACATATCAATCAAAGCCAAAACTCTGGTGTAGAATGTGCCTATATTCTATAGACCTGTGGTCCCCAGAGCCAGGTCTGCGGCTCAGTACTGGTCAGTGGCCTGCTAGGAGCTGTGTTGCTCATCACTGCGTGAGCTCTGCCTCACTCACCCCCCATCTCTGTCCATGGAAAAATTGTCTTCCATGAAACCAGTCCCTGGTGCCAAAAAGGTTGGGGACCGCTGCTGTAGACTACTTATCACCCACATAATAGGGTGATTGCTCTTTTTACACTTGTTACTATGAGAAAGATAGCAGTTCTTTTCAATGATAGAGATTTTTTTTTAAACCATGCATGATTTCTTGCCAGTGTTCCAAGAGCCCAGCAACAAGAGGTCTGGCCAAGGTTAATATTAATAGCCACTTTAAGGTCTCTGAGAAGGATATTTCATGTAGGTTTTACAACTGCAGACATTTTCTGTAACCTCATCTGCTTGAAACACTATCAGAGACTAACTATTAAATATTGCAATTCATTTCAATCTGCCTACCATGTGCTCAGTCCTGCCAATACAGAGGAAAAAATACAAGCATAAAGGAAAGATAAAACAGGGAAGTAATTGGAAGACAGCAGAGTGAAAAGTAGGGTGAGCTCAAATCGGAAGGAAAAAAGAAGGAAAGAAAGCATACAAGTTAATATTTCAGGAGGAAAACTGAATCAAAAAGTAGACCTGCTGCTCATATGCTAATGGGACCGTCACTGAACTTTGACATTTATGTAGGAATATCCCAAAACCCCAAATCCAAATGACGAGAGAGACCCAAACCTGTCTGAGTTTTCTCTGTTATTCCTGGGGCTAAAGTTCTTGTGCCAACTAATGTTGTCTCACTTTTATTCTGTATTTTCCAAGAAGGAAGAAGGGAGGGAGGGAGGGAGAAAGGAGGCTAGGTGGTTTAAAGACACTGGAGAATGATAGGAAAGGTGCAGTTAACTGCAGATTGTTCAGGAAAAAACTCTGATATTGTGATATGTGGGCACAATCTGAAGAAAGTATCAGAGTGCATTGTATGTCTACTGGAGGAAGAGGATTATAGTCAGAGGAGGAAACAATGAGAGGCTCTGAAGCATTGTACATCCATTCTTGTGCCCTCTTGGTATGTTAGAAGAATAGATGTGGCATGAGGTAAAAAAAAAGGATCAAGGATAGCTCCAACAATTTTGGTCTCAGCAAATGACAGAATTAAGTAGCCCTTTACTGGGATGTGGAAGACCAAGAAAGAAGCTACTTTATGAGAGGGAGTGGGTATCAAAACTAAGATACTGGTTTTGTACATTTGAAATTTTGAATGCTGTTTCGATATCCGGTTGAATGGTAGAAGTTTGTGCCTTGAGTTTTAGGTAGAAGTCCAGAATTAATTTGAGTCCTTAGAAATAGAGGAAACGTAAAGCCACGGGACATAAGAGAGTGCGTACGGAAGGAGTTTAGCTAGAGGAGAGATCCAAGACTGAGCCCTGGACTTCCCTAATGTAAAAAAGTTGAGGAAGATGAGGGGACCTAGCAAAGTAAAACAAGAAGATGAAGCCAATAATGAAATATGAGGATTAAGGGAGTGTGCTATCCTGAGGACATAGGAAGAAAAGTACTTAAGTAATTAAGTGTAATACACTGTTAGATGCTATTTGATATATAGAAATTGATACACAGGGGGACTGAGAATGACTGTTGGATGTGGCAATAGAATAATGGGTGATCTGGATAAGAGAAGTATTATTGGAGGGTAAGTCCTATTGCATTTGTCTAGAGAACAGACGGAGATATAATAAAAAACAGGAAATGTTGACAATTCTTTCAAGACATTTTACTGTAAAGGGGATAACAAAATTAGGCGATGCCTGGAGAAGAATTTTATTGCAACCGGAGGATATTTAGGATGAAGATGTAGCATGATTGAATAGTGATGGGAATGACTAATTAAAGGCAAAAAATGTGAAGGAGAGTGTCAGAAAGCTAGGAAAATGTGATAAAATTGAATGTAGCATTCTAGGACCCCTGAAGATTAGCAGTCATAAATTTAAACTTGGGCCTATCAGCAGGAGTATATTCATTTTTTCAACAATGAATTTCTAGTCTACAGTTAATATAGGTGAAGAATTGTGTAGAATCACAGGGTTTGAGATTTGTTTGTCTGCTTTTCTATTGATTCTAGGCTTGAAGAAATTACCCCAGTGTGAAAAAAAGTCTAATAAAAACTGCATTTATCATTGTTTGTTAGAATTTCTAGAAAATTATAAAAGAGCAAGATCATATTTTTGGTTTTGATAATAGGATTTTGATAATCCTAGCTACTTTGTATATTAGCAAGATTATGCAAAGCAACTATAGATAATTTTATGCTTCCTTATATTTATATATAAAATCAAAAGTCTTCTAAGATTTTGCTGACAAAGGTCTCAGTCCCCATGACCTTAGAAACTTTGACAATGGACAGGGCAATTTTCAAACATTTGAGAATTTGTTGACTTATCTAGATGTTTCCATTTATAAATTTAATACTCTTGCTTGAGTATTAAATGATTGAGAGTTCAATACATTTTTCAGAAATAATTTACTTAGCACATCTGTTCTCTCTTAGCTCAAATATTCCTTCTGGAGTCACTTACTCTAAAAAAATCTTTATTTTTTTCTACTGTGAACTTTCAAGTTTGTATGACGTACTTATTTAAATGCTTTTCCCATTTTAGAAGAGAAGGAAATCCCTATGACTGTGTCTAACATGGAAAATTTAGAAGTAAATAATACTCTTTCTTTCTTTTCCTCTCTGTATTCATGGATCGATTGCGTTTACTTACACTCATATGCATGCGGAAAAGCAGGGGCCAAATGATTCAGTGCTTTCCCTCAGTTCAAATCTCCCAAAATACCATTTTCTATCACCTCCTACACTTCATCACTTCCTACCCCTCCAGAATGCTTGGCCATCTGGGGTTTCCAGCACATGGAGAACACAACAGCCTGTTACTTTCAGGGTGTGCTTTCTGAGGGAATGTTTTGTTTTATAATCTACTCATTATTTGCATGTTCTTCATATCTGCATCATTAAAATATTACAAGTATTTGGCTCTCATCATTTATGGCATTATGTAAATAAAAATTTTTGAATGATTTAAATTAATAATAAAATATGAAAATCCCAGATTTTCAGAAAAGTATGACTACTCGAAGAACACAAAGACCATCCACAAGCAAAATCTAGCCATTTTGAACAATGACTAAAAGAAGACAGCAAGTGCCAATAAGAACATTAGTTTACAAAAGGATGGGATACTCCATTGAACTTTCTATAAATTCTTGCTTCTCTTTTCTGAGAGATTAATTTAAACATGGCATCTACTCATTCAGGTTTCAATACTTGATAAGATACCATCCATCTCTGTTTTATTCTTGAGGAGTTTTTGTATTTTAACTTTTGCATAGGTAATAAACATTCACAAGTTTTAAACACCAAAAAGTATAAAAGGTAAATACTGACAAGTTTCTTTCTGCCATGGGCTGAATGTTTGTGTCTCCCCAAAATTCATATATTAAGGCCCTAATTCCCAATGTGGTGGTTGGAGGTAGGGCCTTTGGTGGGTAATTGGGTTTGAATGAGTTCGTGGAAGTGGAGCCCCTGTGATGGGATTAGTGCCGTTTTATGAAGATGGTGA
Organism: Indri indri; assembly: GCA_004363605.1. Taxonomy (NCBI): domain Eukaryota; kingdom Metazoa; phylum Chordata; class Mammalia; order Primates; family Indriidae; genus Indri; species Indri indri. The sequence continues at coordinate 84,421 of RJWJ010002250.1, forward strand.
AACCAAGCTCCCTCTCTCTCTCTGCCAGTTAGGGTACAATGATGAGAAGCTGGCTGTCTGCAAAACAGGAAGAGAGCCCTCACCAAAGGCAGAATATGTTGGCACCTTGATCTTGAACTTCCCAGCCTCCAGAACTGTGAAAAATATTTATTGTATAAGCCACTCAGTCTGTGGTATTGTTATAGTTGCCAAGCTAAGATAACCTTCCCACTGTTGATCCCAATCTACTTAGTACCTCCACCCAACAGGTTAACCACTGTTATTATTTACTTATTTGTTTGTTTGTTTCTAAAGTGATTTTTTCTGGGTTTAAAAGCTCATCCAGATATATATTTTGTTTTTTCTTCCCCTTTACACAAATAATAGCATACTACGCATATTTTTCTGCTTTTTTTTTTAAACTTAACAATATATCTGGCATATCTTTTCCTATCAAGACAAAAAAGATTTTTTTATTTCTTTATCTGTTACTAATTTTCTCACTGTAGGGAAGTGTCCATGTTACTTAACTACCACTAACCTTTTGATATTAGAAATAATGCTGTAATCCAAAAATTTGTGCATAAGCTATTTGGCACATGCACTAGTATACAGGAACAAGAAACTGCAAAAGAAGAATTGCTGTCACAAAGATGTATGCATACTAAATTTCTGTGGAGATGGTAAAGTCACTTCTATAATAATGTATGAGAATTCCAGCCCCTCCTTCATCCCTATAGCAAGGTACTCCCTGTTGCACACCTGGTATTATGTGGTGAACAGCCATTCGCATAAGCTGCAATATAAATGAACACCCTGAAAGGGGACAGTTGGTTCTGCCCACATCTTTACCAATACTGTGGTTTATTAATCTTTTAGATTTTGTCAGTCTAATGAATTGAAAAAGAATAGCAATGTAGTTTCATTTACATTTCTCTTATAATGAGTGAGATTTTCCATTTCTTCCTACACTTAAGAGCACATTTCCTTTTCTGTCACTTATCTCTTTTTATCTTTTGTCTATTTTTTCTATTGGCCTTCTTACCTAATTATAGGTTTCTTTATTGTAGGGAGTCGTTGTATGTGATATTAGTTATTGATGCTTTCCCAGTTGGTTCTTGTCTTTTGACTGTTATTCTTCTTTTGTCATCTAGTAGTTTTAATGTTCATTATCACTAAACTTACCAATTTTTGATGGTTTTGAATGTTTGTATCAAATGTACAAAGTCCTTCTGCTCTCCAAGTTTATGAAAGACCCATGTTTCTCCTCTACTTCATGGTTTCTTATATTAATTTATATCATTATCATATTAAGAATTCATCTTTGTGCAAGTATAAACCCTCCCACCCACCTCCACACCCCCACAGAGCTCAACACATTTGTCGAACAGTGCATCTTTCTATTTCAGATTTACTGAAAGTCTTGTAAGTGTTAAGGTCACTTTCTGAACTTTTTATTCTATTGCATTAGTCTGTCCCTACACAATTTTTGTAAGTTAAGTTTATATGGTATATTAAATATGTCAGGAAAAGTCTCTTTTATTGTTTTTCTCTTCTAGAATTTTGATTTTAAAAAATTCTATATGAATTTAGTATTAATTTATGTAGTTAATAAATGGTATATTAATTGTATCATGTTAAAGTCATTAATCTATTTAGAGAAGACTATTGATTTTTTCTTATTATTTCCATTTAATTTAGTCATTTTCTATGAACCTCAGAAGTTTTAAAATTTTTATTTTGGCATTGCATATTTTTTCGTTATATGTTCCTAGGAGTTTTACCTTGAGATGTCTTTTTTCCATTGCATTTTCTATTGTTTTTTTGTTTGACTACCATTGGTTTCTGTAAGTTAATGTTATACTCTACTGAATGACTGAATATTTTGATAATTTTTGTTAATAACTGTCTCTCTTGTCTTTTCTGAGTATATAATCACTACAAATAGTTATAGTGGTCTCCTCATTTTTAATTTTCATATTTTTAATTCTTTTTCTTATCTAATTGGGTAGGATAATATTAGCATCTTACTTAGTAATAATAGTATCTTAGGACAATGTGAAATAATAGAAGGTATAGGTGCCATTTCTTGTTTCTGACTTTAAAAAGCATTTCAAATACTTCACAACTAAGTATAATATCAATCTTAGTAAGAACACTTTTTATCCCATTGAGTTTCCATGATCCTTTAAAACTGAGTATTTTAAGATCAAAAATGAATGTTAAATTCAGAATATATAAAGAGATTATATTTTTCCAGACTTATTAATGAAGATTTTTTAGTGTTCTACTTATTACTTACGATCTCATTCTTTAATCTTTCAGCAGGGACAAATTATCCTAAGAAATCTGCTTTATTTGTAGCTATTCTTACTTTAAAACCTCTTGCTTTTTCCTTCTCTTAATCAGAATAAGATCAAAGCATAGTTAGTCACGTCATAATGGGAATGGAACATGAATATGTATGAATGTTTGTGTATTATTTCATTTATTTGCTTTTTTATTTACTTACTTTTATTCAAGCTCTGGTAATACCTAGGCTAAAATTCTAAACATCTAGAAAAGAAGGTTTGCAAGAGGGAAGCAAAAGAAATTCACTAATCAGAATGGGGGTAAACATTTTCACATCACACTCTAGTCCTATGGTGTGGAGGTCAGAGCAATAGAAAAGCATAAGTACATTTGGAAAGAAAGATTCAGTTTTACATTAATGTGACCTGTGAACTTTAGATTTTTGGTGCAGAACAATCACCTTTATAAAATATAAACATCTGTTGGAGTCATAATATAGTAAATAAACGACATATCATTATGCTGTGTAGTAAAAAAACAACATACCGCTATATTCGTGTAGTACATAAAAGGTATATTCTCTCCAAACAAAGAGTTTATATCTTAGAAAGGAAGACAAACATCTTAAAGTAACCATGGAGAGGAGTGGTAGAGGGAAAATAAATTGGCCAATAGAAATGTAAATGATGCTTTGTGTCCTCTGGGACCCATGCTGGACATTATTTTTCTTTTCTGCCTCCTACCTCCACATCCTCTTCTCCATTCCCAAGAACTTAGTTGCTTCACCAGCTCTCCCTAAATACTGAATAGAATTGAATCAAATAAACAGTGTCTATAGACAGTTAGGATATTACTATATTCCTATTTGTTTATTTGTTGTTTGGCAGGACAACAGATGTCACATTCAAATATGAATATCTTGAGAAAGATTTAGTAAAAGAACTACATGTAATAGTATAATCAGATTATAAGGAAATCACAAAAGATATTACACATCCTTGGTTCTAGAAACAGCAGACCTGCTGCCACTCTTGGTGTAAATGAAAGGAGCAAAGGGTGGTAACCATACCTTGAAAGAGAATCCTGTAGAGAAGTTTGGCTGAGTGAAGCAATCCCAGTCAGTGAGCACAGCCAGCCTGTGTATGACGGGAGCCACAGGAAACTACCCAAGTTCACTCTACTTTCTAACTTTAATCACTTCCTGTGTCATCCCTTGGCTAAACCCAACCGGAAATGAGTTCAAGGGAGCTCCTTGTTTGGTTCATGGGACAGCTTCTAAGTAGGAAGAGAGGATAAAGTATGATGGAAAATAGATCTGGATGGGTAACCAGAGCATGTGGTACACATTTCATGTTCTCTGACTCTGTTCTCAGACTAGGTAAATAAAAGCTGAAACAAAATGGGGATAACTTAAAAACAGGTGGGAAACAAGACTTTGTTAAAACAGTCAGCTATGGTGCAAATTTTTTTTTTTTCCAGGAAGACAAAACTAAACAATAACTGCAGTGACCCGAGTTTTATGTAATTTTACTTAACGTAGGTAAGAAAAGTTGTTGCCAAAATAAAACAAACCACTTTCAATAACACATTTTCTTTACTGTTCTCCAAGTGTGAAAAGTTGCCTCATAACTCCTTCATATTTTAGAAAAGGTCTATGAATTACTTATGATAATATGGCTTAAGATATTTAAATGAGTATGAATTAAATATTCATGAGTTGGCCACTGTTAAAATTTTCACTGCAGGATTGGTTCTAAAAAACTTTTTTCTCTTTTAAAATCATTGGTTCATATCACTTTCAGTTGCCTAAAACATATCCACAAATAGAAAAATTAACAATCTTTAGTCCTTTTCCAATCTTAATTCCACACATAATTCAGTTGAAACATATAATTGAAAATAAACTTTGTAAAAATGTTGTCTTTAGCATTTTCTCATATCTGGTACAAAAAATAACTCCTCCAATTGCTAACAGAAATAATACACCTTATCAGGTGAGATAATTAGGGAGATAAGCTAGTGATATATTTGGTTATCTTTTGGGTATTGTGATATATAAAAAGGTTTCAAATTTCTCCTTTGAAGTGTTTCTAGACCCTAGAAAAATGTTATGTAAATTGAATCAATTTTAAATGTCACTATGCTTTATAGTGTTCCAATGTGCTTCCTGAAAAAGAAACAAAACGAAAGATCTTCACTGAAAAATATTGAAACTTTTCCAGCATGAAAGATAATAACTTGAAAACTATTTTATGAGTAATTTAAAAAATTAGTAGGCTGGGGGAAATACTAGAGAAAGTAAATCATTAAAGTCAAAGGTTTATTACTGCATAGGATTCACTCTGGGAACCAAGATGAAATGTGTCTTCAGAACTCCCCATGGGTTGGCACTTGTAGAGCCACACACTGCACTTTGGTCTATGAAGAGACCATTTGAGTATCTCAGTGAGAGCTACAAAACTGTTCAACACTAATTTTCAAAAAATTAAAATCATAACTGTCAATTAAACATGAAATATAAATTTAGTTGTTAAGTCATACTTACATCTTTTCAAATTAAAATTAGTTTTTCCCTTATCATGATATCATTAAAATATTTCAAAAGATATTGTGTGTTTACATTTTCAAAAGCACTGTCTCCTATGGCTTCTACCATTATTAATCTCAAAAAGATATGCAAGTAGAAAGTTCTCTGCTCTCTGTATTTATTTTATGTAGTGTTTGCTGACAGAGGCCAATAGAAAAGGGGATATTGCACATTGGCACATTGGAGTATAACCTTGAGTTCTGTGGCTCAGAGTCCATTTGAGCATTCAATAGTTATTCTCTTTTTCAATGAACAAACTTCTACATTGCTGGGGATGGTCATCTGCCCAGCTAATAAACTACATTTATTTCAGCTGCTTTGCAAATCAGGGTACCTAATGCTATGTAAATAGAGAAAATTGCCTGAGAACTGTAGAAAATTTCATAAACATCAGGCTGATAAACTAGGAAACAATTCTGCCACTAAATATTCTTCCTTCGTCCTGCTCAGAGGGTGGACTTCATGGTTGGATCAGAAAGAAGAAGGTGCGTGGGAGATTAGTAATAATGGTGGAGCAGTTATATTAATACCACCTTTAGACTGTTTATCTCTGAATTTCACGAGAGGAGAAAAAATCATTGTCTTATTTGGGGCAATGTTATTTTGTTCCTGTGTTAGGTCAGTTAAATGCAGTTACTAACTGACCCAGACACACATTATTGTAAGTTACTGTAAGTCAGCCACACTAAGTCATTTTGTCATCTTGTAAAAACCACTTTTTAGAATAGAAATTTTGCCTTATTCTAATGTGAAAAATATTGGATGTAAAAATTAAACAGATGAGTAGGGTAAATGACAGATATTTGGAACAGATACCAAATATAACTTGGTTATGTTACATTTGCAAGTAGGTTTTCTCTTTCACAGGCATATTGGCCGGTTTTCCCTTTGTTACTGATTCAACCCTTGGTCCAAAGCAAAATTCTATGTTCTGCAGAAAGAGCACACAAGAACATGATGTTAACCAACAATTCTTTAATAGCCCTTTTCTATTGGGTTTCCAGCTTGGACTGAATTTCTTCCCATTCTCTTCTTTTTATTTTAACTTTTAATTATGGAAAATTTCAAACATAGAGAAAATAGTGTAAAGAGCCACCATGTAACCATCACACATCAGCGAACTCCAACAGTGCTCTGTCTGTAGCCCTCTCTCTTCCTTCCTCCCTGGAGTCATTTTGATGTAAATCCCAGACATCATTTTATTTCATCCATACGTATTTTAGCATGTATCTCTAAAATACAAAAATTTTCTTTTAAAAATTTGGTCATAGTTTCATATTTCTAATTAATATTTTAAATGATAGTTCTTTAGTATTATTTTTTCCTGATATCTCAGTTGTTTTACAAACCAGGTGTTTTCCTACAGTTTCCCATAGTCTGGATATTGTTAATTAGGTCAACTTGGTATGGTTTCATATGTTCCTTCTGTTACAGGTTTTACTTGTCAATTGGTAGCTATATCTAGAGTTTTGATCAGATCCAGGGTTGATATTTTGCAAGACTATGGCATGGGTGATCTTTTAAATTCTACCAGAAAGTACATAATGTGTGGTGGTCTCTTTTTTTATAATAAGCCCCTGTTGATCATTGTACCATTAGATCCATTATTTCATTAAAAGTAGAAAAATAGTAATATTCTAATTTTATCATTCTGTTTTCATTTATAAGAATGTTTGCATTCATTTATAAGAATTTTATCAGTTTTCATTTATAAGAATTATTAGATACATCTATAAAATATATCCTCTCATCAACATTTGTTGAATCTGAGGTAGTACTCATAAAGGAAATGCAAGATAAATGCTTGATTATATCCCCCAATTTGTTAGGTTTCAAAATAATAATTTGACTACTTAGAAAAATGATCAGCAAATTTTTCTTGTGAAGGGGAGAAAAATGTCCTTTCTTTCCATCTTACATTTAAGGTGGAGGCCCCTATCACACAGGACAGATTAATAACAGAAAAGCATAGAAATGTATTTAATATAAGTTTTATGCGACACAAGGGCCTTCATAAGGAAATGACCTGGAAGAAACAGGGAAATCTGTACATTTTTATGCTAATTTTGTATGAAGAAATGGGTAATCATACAGAGGTATGATTGGACAAAAGGAGTGTAATCTAATGACAATAAACTGGGGCGAACTTAGCAAGGCCACTATGTTCAGATTCTACTCTCTGTCCATGGGTTTTCAGAGAAAAGAAAATCCCTTTCCTTTGGGTATGAGGTGGGAAATTCTCACATGATGGTTTTATGACCTACTTCAGGGGAGAAGGGCAGGGGAAGGTGAGCTTGACCTTTCTACTTCTACCATTTTCTCAAATACCAAGATGCCATATTGTGAGTTAGCATGTCCTAAACCCTATCATTTGCAAAAGGCCAATTATTAAATATTTTGGGCTTTGTAAGTCATACAGTCTCTGTCACAACTATTCAACTCTACTGATATAAGTAGAATGAAGTCATAGACAATAATGTAAACAAAATGGTATGCTGTGTTCCAATAAAACTTTATTTACAAAATCAGAAAGTGTGATAGATTAGATTTAAGGGTTATAGTTTTCAACCTCCGACTTAGAATCTCTTGAAAATGACCAATGGGTTTTTGTTTTATTTTGGCCTATACTAGTATGTTAGCAACTCATAGATTTAAACTTAAACTGTTTCATTCATTGTGGTTATAATTTTAAGACTTTTTTTTAGAGCTGTTTTGGGCTCACAGAAATGTTGAGAAGAAGGTACAGAGATTTCCCATATGCCCCTGCCTGTATAGCCTCTCCCATTATCCACATCTCCCACCAAAGTGGTATACTTGTCATAACTGATGAACCTACATTGACATATCATTATCACCTAAAGCTCACAGTTTGCATTAGGATTCAGTCTTGGTATTGTAATGACATGTATTCATCATTATAGTATTATATAGCATATTTTCACTACCTTAAAAATCCTTTATGCTCTGCCTATTCAAATTTTAAATTGTACATTTGCCCCTTGTTTGAACAATGGAAAACTCTGCTGTTAGCTCCTGAGTCTTCTGAAACTCAGCAGTCTTTGATAACTTGCTTGATTTGTTGTAAGACAAATCATTCTGAAATTATCTTATATATTTTCTGCCCTAGACCTGGAATCAGGAATTTCTTCTAGAATCTCTAGCTTTTTTCTTTTTTTTAATAGAAAATAATATTTAGACACTACAATTTGAACACTAGGGATTCTTATTACTATTGACTACTTCTTGTTCTAGATCTTTTCAGAGGACAGAGCTAAGTTATCTGTATTTTTGTTGTTGTTGCCTTTCTGTTTTTTTTTTTTTTCTCATTTTTTTAGACAAAGCCATTGTTAGTTCAAGTACACTCCTGTACCTATACTTTCCATTCAAATTCAGTCCTACAAGGTTATTATATAACCTCAGTTATCTTACATCTGTTCCTCCTTTTTTCCCACCCCACAAACCATATCATTTGACTGACATATTATCATAAACACCAATTAAACTTCTTTTCACAGTATTTCAGTACCTTACAGATGCACAAATTACTGTTTTATGACCTTTTGTCTTAATTCTAGTTTAAATTTACAGTGGTATAATTTATTAATTAACAATAAATTATTCAATAAATATTCTATTCTTTCTCTTAACTCTTAAACTCAATTTTATTGTGTCTACATGCTATGTTTCTGAGTATAACTGAGCCTCAAGCAAAACTGGGTTTCTGTTAGTGAAAAAGAATAAGAGAATAGATATATAGTTAATTAAATAGAGTCAACCACACTTACTGTGAACCATAGCTCTACTTATTTCTCCAGCGTAGTGATGTAGTTAATATCATTAATGACTGGCCTTCTGACTCCCCATTGTAACTATTAATGAATTTTTATTCTTCTAATTTAATATTTATAAATAAATGATGTTAGATCACAAACCATATACCTCTCATCTACTACTTCCCATTGCCAGCACACACACACATCTATACAAAAAACTTCTTTTAATCATTATTAAATGGAAATATCCTAAAACATTGTCATATTATAATTTTTGTCTATAGTAGAAAGGAAAAAAAATGAATAGACATCCTTCCAAAAGTTTCTTTCATTATACATTATTTTATAGATAAATATTTCCACTTTTATCCATATTATCTAAATTGTATTTCCTTTTACATGATTATTACAAATTAAAGAGAAACATTTAACAAGAGACATTATGTGTCAACTACTTGGCTAGATATCATGAAGCATAAATACAACAAAATTCCTTTCTCAAAGGGCTTGCAATAAAATTCTGGAAAAGAAAAACGTTTGGAGCTCACTCTATAATCTTACCAATGGCACTGATAATTTTGCAAGAATTTAAATTTAAAGAGAAACCATCCCTAGAATATAGAGATCCATAAAGCATAGCAGTTTAGAGTGATGGCTTTGGAGCTAGGCCCTCTGAACTTAAATCTGGATTGATTACTTGCTAGATATGTTACCTTGGATAAATTATATCTGCAAGGTGAGTATAATAACTTTATGTACCCATACAGGTGTTAGGAGGATTAAATGTCCTAAGGTATATGTATCACTTGAAAAGACATTGGGCATATTAGAAATACTCAATAAATATTAACAAAATTATTTTATTTTATTAATTGTTTAAAGAAAATAAAATACCTAGGAATATATGTAACTAAGGAAGTAAAAGACTTCTATAGGGAGAATTACGAAACCCTGAGGAAGGAAATAACAGAGGATGTAAACAGATGGAAAACTATACAATGCTCGTGGAGCTGCAGAATCAACATTGTTAAAATGTCTATACTACCCAAAGTGATCTACAGATTCAATGCAATCCCTATTAAAATACCAACATCATTTTCCACAGATCTAGAAAAAATAATGCTACCCTTTGTATGGAACCAGAGAAGACCCCGTATAGCCAAAGCAACCTTAAACAAAAAGAATAAATTGGGAGGCATCAATTTACCAGATTTCAAGCTATACCAAAGGCTATTATAACCAAAACAGCATGGTACTGGCACAAGAACAAAGACATAGACCAAATGAACAGAAAAGAGAACCCAGATATAAAACCGTCCTCCTATAGCCATCTGATCTTTGACAAAGCAGACAAAAACATACTCTGGGGAAAAGAATCCCTATTTAGTAAATGGTGTTAGGAAAATTGGACAACCACATGTAGAAGACTGAAACATGATCCACACCTCTCACCCCTCAAAAAAGTTAACTTACAATGGATAACAGACTTAAACCTAAGACATGAAACCATAATAATTCTAGAAGAAAATGTTGGAAAAAATTCTTATAGACATTGGCCTAGGCAAAGAATTTATGAAGGAGACCCCAAAAGTAACCACAGCAAAAACAAAAATAAATAAATGAGACTGATCAAAGTTAAAAGTTTCTGCACAGCCAAGGAAAAAATCATTACAGCAAATAGACAACCTACAGAATGGGATAAAATATTTGCATGCTGTATATTCAATAAAAGGCTGACAACTGGAATCTATAAAGAACTCAAGCAAATCAGCAAGAAAAAATCAAATAACCCTATTAAAAAGTGGGTAAAGGACATGAATAGAAACCTTTCAAAAGAATATAGACTAATGGCCAAGAAACATATGAAAAATGATCAACAGCTCTAATCATGGGAGAAATGCAAATTAAAACCACAATGAGATATCACTTAACTCCAGCGAGAATGGCTCTTTTCAAAAAGTCCCAAAACAGCAAATGTTGGTGTGGATGTGAATAGATAGGAGCACTCATACACTGCTGCTGGGACTGCAAACTAGTACAACCTCCGTGGAAAGTAATATGGAGATACCTCAAAGAACTAAAAGTAGAAGTACCATTTGATCCAGCAATCCCACTACTGGGTATTTACCCAATGGAAAAAAAGACATTCAATAAGAAGAAATCTGCACTTGAATGTTTATAGCAGCGCAATTCACAATTGCAAAGATGTGGAAACAACCCAAGTGCCCATCAATACATTGAATTGATTAATAAAATGTGGAGTATGTATACCATGAAGTACTACTGAGACAAAAAAATGGTGAACTAATACCTCTTGTATTTTCGTGGATGGAGCTGGAGCCCATTCTTCTAAGTGAAATATCAAGAGTGGAAAAACAAGCACCACATGTACTCACCAGCTAATTGGTACTAATCAATCAACACTTATGTGCACATATGGAAGTAACATTCATCGGGGATCAGGTAGGTGGGAGGCGGAAGGAGGAGACGGATAAATTCAACCTAATGAGTGTGGTGTACACTGCTTGGGAGATGGGCATACTTGTAGGTTTAACTCAGGCAGTGCAAAGGCAGTTTATGTGACCAAAGCGTTTGTACCTCCATAATATTCTGAAATTTAAAAAAAGAGAGAAAGCGACATACACTGGATATGAGAGTGATACTGACTTTTTCATGATTATAAAACTAATGAAATAAAATGGAAATTTCCTTCTAAATATTAGACTAAATTTTAAGATATATACTCATATTTCTCTAATACTACTAATACTCTTTTTGGTATATGAATTCTTTATTGTTGAGAAAGCATAATAGATTTTTAAGTAGGCATCTAATTAAATATTTTGCATCAATTAAATCTATAGGTAACATTTTAAGGAAATACTTTTTGTATAAGCACAATAAACTTGTAATATCCTTTGTCAAATGTAAGTTAGATATTATTTACTAGAGTCTGAGAAAATGTTTTATGATTATATTGTAGAAATAATATTATATAAAACACTGTAATGGCCCTTTATCAAATCTCTTTTGTGCTATACCAGGCAAAGTAAGCTAAATTTCAGTTGTTCTCTGATATCTTAGAAATTACCAATAGAAACTGCTATCACTTTTGTATGTATTGTGGCAAATGTAGCACACACCCTTTTTACAGGTACCCCCTTCCCTCCAACCAGCACCAACCCAAACATACACGGCTGACTTAACAATAGAGTTAGAACCATATTCTACAAACTAGGATGAAGGTATTCAGTTTAGGGATAGATGTTTGGCCACTGCAGAATTATCATATTGCTCTCCTAGAAATTTGGATTTGGATTAGGAAAGACTGAACTAATAAACTGAACCAAAAATTCAAATAAACTTTAGACTAAGTGCTAATGAGTAAGATTAGTAATCTGATCCTTCAAGTTGTGTAAGAAGATGTGACTGGCTTTACTAACATCTACCATTCTTATGTACCTGATTTGATTGATTGATTGATTGATTGATTGATTTATGCAAGACTCACTCTGAATAGCACATAGCTTCTTTGTCTTTAGTTCCCATAGAAGCTATAAAATTAAAATATTTATTACCAATTCTCTCTGTAGCTAGGCTAAATATTTAAATCTGTTCTTGGTGATGAGATATAAACATTAGTCCCCTGTAGAGGATTTCCTTGTGTTGCTTGGCTTCTTCCCTTTTCCCTGTGTATAAGGCCAGAAGTACAGACATACATACTGATATTCAGTGTTCATGTTGGAATGATAGTAACAGAAGTCATATTCAAAGAATGGTAGAGCAAAAAGCTAGAAGGGGAACAGTTCTTTGATAAGATCATTGTCTGTCTTTGCTTACTGAGTAAATTAAATCAATCAGGTTGTCAATTACCTCCACTTTTAACTTATAATCTAATTGTTTTACTTGTATGAATTCTATTTACTTACTGAATCCTCCCAACAACTATTAGTTGGTATAAACTGTCGTTATTCCCATTTCACAAAGAAATTTAGGCATAAATAATTACATCGCTCTATTAAGGTCACATTTCTATTATGTAGAAGAGAAAGGATTTGAATCCATATGGTCTGACTCTCTGAAGTTTCTTCAGTCTAACCATTATATCATGCTTCCATTTACAATTAAAACTTAGGAAGAACAGAGAAAAAAGGAAGAGAGTTGGGATCTTCTGTAAGACAAAACAGAGTAGACTTAATTCCAAGTTTCATGAAGCTCATTAGAGTAAGTTTGCCTGTTTTTGCTGTTTTGGATCTTAATTAATGGGATTCATTTTCTTCATCTGCAAAATAAGTGAATGGATACTACTCACCGTATTAAATGAGATAACATATGTGTGGTACACATCGCACTACTTTCCCAAAGCAATCTAGTCCCAATGGAATTCTATTCAATTCCCAATGGAATTGCATATTTTTTGACAGGCCAGAAAGCAAATGAGTTTTAATCCATTAAATCTTTGCTAGCCTTGAAGTTGCAGGGATCACAATTCTGGCATCACTATTGGATAAATACTGGCCATATTAACATACGTTGAATCCCTGGTTTATCCTCCAAACTGGACTTTAAGTCAAAGGGTGTACTACGTTAATCTTCAGTTAGTGTTTTGCAGCCTAAGGTACCAATGGATATCATCCTAGACAAAAGCATATGATTTTTTTGACCTCTGAGTCAGTTTAGAACACGATGGATTGACTTAACCTGTGTTAATGCAGACAGTCATGCAATTAACAATAGAAATATTTTAGAGTCATTGAAAATCTCTTGTCTGAAAAACATTGAAGAATTATTTGCTTCCTTGGTATGGGTAAGTTGACAGCAATAAACAACCAGGTAATTTTTCAGCGGTGCATGCATTTGTTTTATTCTTTTCAGTGGTAGTCTGCCATCTTAAAATCTCTTCAGCATGTTCAAGTGCTAGAGCAATTTACTATTTTGTGACACTCATATAAGTTCATACAATGAAGTCTGAAAGTTGAAGCCCCTGAACTAAGTTTCATAAGATTTACAGCTTATCCATTTGTCCAAAATTTTCCATTACAATTTTTTTTTTATCACTAGAATGCACATACTACAAAGAAATCATCAATAGACAATGGGTCTCATGTTGCCGTTTTGGGCTGATATAGAGCTACATCAAATCCACTATAATCTTAAATAAAAGGCTATGCATATGTTATGGTTTCTCCACTTAGAAAGTTGGTAATTGTTTGTATGTGATGATCTTAAGAGCAAAATGTAATATAAAATACTAAGAAAATCATCCTCAAATTAAAGTAAAATGTTCAATATGGTAATTCAGCAATATCATGTTATGGCTCCTAATGGCTTATATAATTCTTGGTAATATGTTTACTACATAACAGCAAAGCCATAAAAGTAGTAGTCGCTTTTAAAAGATATTTTCCAAGGTATTCAGCAATAAGGCTATGGTTTAACAAGCAGATGTTCGAAGCTTTGATAGCTATTATGTTAATAACCCCAATGGCTAAGCTTGGTTTGCAGGGTAGAATGCTTCTCACACCTGCCTGATTGCCCCTATTCCCTATAGGACCATCTTAAAAGCAGTTTCCACATGGAAAGAATTTAAGGTAGCACATTGCTTTGTGAATCTCAATTATTTATAATTATGTAATAAAAAATCCAAGATTATTGACTCTAGAGTCAATAATCGAATGCTACAAACATTACAAGCAGTTAATGCACAAAACTTAATTACTGGTAAGGATATTCCATGTTAAGAAATATTGCATATGAAACAAACATCAATAAATTAGAATGTTTAACTGTATGATACTTTGTTCCCATTAAATCTTAAGTGGAGATTGTTAAAGAAAAGCAGGGCGTGACAGAAGTTAAAGTGGTAAAAAACATGTTTTATCCAGCAACTATTATAATAGAGGAAAAACGAGTTCAGCATAGAACTGGGCTCACTTCTGAATGTAGCTTGGACAAGTGGGGATTTATACCCAAGGAGTAGGGTGGAGGTTAGTGGGTGGAAAATTACTGAGAGTAAACATCAGAGGCAAGGAAAGAATTCTAGCTAAACTGTTTTGACAGGATTCTTGCTGAGGGCAGATCAGGGTGATCGGATACCAAGGATGTGGGATGAAGGTCGGGTATTAAGTGTGAACAATTCTCACTAAACGGACTTTGCAGAATTTTTCCTAAAATTGAGAAATGCAGAGATAGACACAGAAGTCCAAAGGTTGAGGCCTAGCTGCTAAGAGGGTTCAGAGGAGCCTGACTAAAGATTGGTCAAGGAGAGATTTTTTTTTTTTGTCAAAACTCAATATATAATATAAATAAAAATATAGTTTTTTGAGCCAGAGGATAGGGATAAATTGTTAAACACCTATTAGAGCTCCTCTTCCTCTTTGGTAGTCTTTGAGTTCTCTTGCAAGAAATTCCAGAGGCTTGTTTGTACAAGAAGCTCTGACATTTATCGATATCACTGCTTTTGCAATTAGTCTTATTTTCAAATTCAGCTCTTACTGCATTGTTTTAAAATTACTCAGTCTCCAATCCAGAAGCCTCAATTTTCTCATCTGTAAAATGATAATAATGTAACTTACTGCATAGGGTTTAAAATGTGATTAAATTGAACAATTAGTCAAACTATCTTATACTTAATGTAGCAATTTAGATTAGTAGATTTTCTATCAACAAAATAACTTTTAAATATTAGAGAAGGAATATAGTGTAAATATAGGTAAGCAAGTCACTGCATTAAATAGTTATTTCAAATGATTTTCCCTATAGGTTTGAATATATAGCTAAAGAAAAAATTAAATTTGAGGAATGAAGAGAAGAAGCGGTAGAGTTAGTGTTTGATAGTCAATTAACAAAATATGATGGATGAAAAAAGAGACAGCATGAAGGCAATACCAGTGGACAAGGACCTTGTACCACATTAGATTCAGTTTATGGTTATTATTTATATAAACTGTTTTCCTGATATGTATATTAAAAAAACTATATTTTCAAAGAGTTTAATATCAAATGACAGAAACATTTAAAAAGATATAATGTCAGTATAATCTAGTAAGTGCAATGACAGAAATTAATGCAGTGTTAGAACATCATGTGAGTCCTTCTGTGGAGGACTTAAATAAAGCTGATCAAATAATTTGATTATTTGTTAAAAAATTGAATGAGATAAAATATTACCTGAGCCAAATTCTGAAGCATGGTTATGCCAATTAGGGTTCTTGTGCAAAGACTGTAATCCTCTCCAGATTGTTCAAAGAGAAAGGGATTTATAATGGACCGTTAAATGACACTTAATCATTAAAAGTGCTGATAAAATGGACTCCAGTCTGAGCTTCCAGAAAAGTTTTTATAACCACACCATAGGATGGGGTTGCTAACGAAGTTGCTACACCTGCCATCATTAGGAAGCCATCTGCTGATCTGAGTAATTATTACAATATCACAGCTGTCAACTCTAGAACCATACTGTTCTGCTACAATGAGGAAACTGCCTGAATAAGAAAGCTGATACTGCCTTTGTATTGTAACAAAATTGTTGTTTCACAATTTGCTGCTTTTGTTCTCTCTCATTAATTCAGTTCTAAACTCAAGGTCTGCATGATTACCAGACTTATATGAGAGGCAAGGGAATTAGGGAAATGTCACATTAACTTTCCAGCTTCTACAGTTCAAGAAGGCATACTAGAGGGAGGTTGCAATACATGTTAAGTAATCATATACACAGTATGAATTATTCATTATAAATAAGAAAAACAAAATAACAGGATGAAGAAATAAACAAATTTTCTAAGATATGAAATAGCATAGAATATATAGAAAATATAAGGTACTGATATTACAGCATTAAGTACAACAGAGGAACTAAAAGTTAGAAAGATGGAACAGGTAGAGAGGCTACACTAGAGATTCTGTATTCCAAAATCAATGTATTTTGTTCCATGGATGATGAGATGTTCTCCTTGATAATAGATGGCATATGAAAGTCATAGTGTGTTTTATGTTACTGAATACATGGCCTAGGATTGGAAATAAACATTTTTCTCCTCAGCCAATCTACTTTTCACACACGCTTTTCTACTTATAACTGATACAATAGAGTGTAAACTGTTAAAACATAAATGGAGATTCTGTTTTTCAAAAAAGCCAACTTTAGAGTTTTCATATCTACTTTTATTTCATATTTAATCTCTGTAGTTTATAAACTTTTTTTTGTCTAGAGTGAGGCACTATATACATATACATACACACACATATATACACATGTATTAATATTTCCCACATAACTTTAAAAATATCATCAGTAGAGTTTTCAGAATATATGTTTTAAAATATAAGAAAATTTTAAATAAAATAGAGGGAAAGAGACCACAAAAATGAGCAAAGAGTTTGAAAAGGAATCAAATTGAGCTTTTAGAGATGAAGAACATACTAATTAAAAGAAAACATTTCACTTCCAGCTAGGAAGCAGCAAGTAATGGCAGACTGTTGCTCTCAGTGCACTAGAAAACATAGACATTTTACGAAAATAATATTTGAAGATATCTGTAAAATCCACAAATACTAGATGAATTTAAAATTCTAAAGAGGAAAGAGACCTTCTGAAATGAGCTGATGATTTATGCCTATTTTCTTCCCAGATGGCACTTTTTTGGATGCTGGGTTCAAGCTAAAGATTAATTCTGGCAGCCACTAAGATGGCCTCCAATCATCCCCATCACTTGGTATTCAAGTGTTTGTGTAATTATGTCCCCTGAGTGTGGGATGGATTTACTGACTTGCTTCTATAAAACAGAATATGGCAAATAATATATTAACAAAATGGCAGTAGTTAGTTCTTACCTAACAATAATTACTTTGAATGTAAATGGAGTAAATTCTCCAATCAAAGTCATACGGTAAGTGAACAGATAAAAACACAAAACCCAACTATGTTCTGCTAAAAGACTTTACCTGTAAGGACACATACAGACCGAAAGTGAAAAATGTGGAAAAAAATTTCATGAACAGATACCAAAAGAGAGCATGAATAGCTGTACTTATATCAGATCAAATATACTTTCTGTCAAGAACTTAAAAAAGAGACAAATAAGGTCATTATATAATGATAAAGTTGTTAATATAGAAAGAGGACATAAAAATTGTAAATACATAAGCATCCAACATTAAAGCACCTAAATATGTAAAATAAATATTTATACATCTGAAGGGAGAGATAGCCTGCAATACAATTAGAGTAGGGGAATTATAAACCCCATTTTCAGCAATGAACACGTCATCCAGATAGACAATCAATAAGGGCTACAACTACGCTCTATACCAAACAGACCTAATAGACATATATAGAGTATTCTATCCAATAGCAGCAGAATGCACATTCTTCTCAACTGCACAAGGAATATTCTCCAGGATGGATCATATGTTAGGCCACAATACAAGTGTTAACAAATTTAAGAAGACTAAAATAATATCAAGTATCTTTTATGACTACAAAGACATAAAAATAGAATTCAATAGCATGAGGAACTTTGGCAATTCACAAATATATGAAAATTAAACAACATGCTCCTGAACAGTTAGTGGGTAAATGAAAAAAAATTTTAAATGTAAAACCTTCCCTAAGAGGGAAGTTTGCAGCAATAAACACCTACATGAAAAAGGAAGAAAGATCTCAAATAAATAACCTAATGATACACCACAAAGAGCTAGGGAAACAAGAACATACTAAGATTAAAGTTAACATAAGAATGGAAATAATAAAGATCAGAGAAGAAATGAATAAAAAAGAGACCCAAAGCAATAGAAAATATCAATTAAACTAAGAGCTGGTTTTGGAAAGATATACAAAATTAAAACTTTAGCTAGACTGAGAAAAAAAAAGAAAGAGGAGTGAATTAAATAAAACAAGTGAAAATGAAGACATTACAACTGATACAACAGAAATACAAAGGATCATAACAAACTATTATAAAAAATATATGCCAACAAACAGGATGACCTTGAAGAAATGGATGAATAATTCAATGCATGTAATCTATCAAGACTGAATTATGAAGAAACAGAAAATCTTAACAGACCAATAATAAGTAAGAAGATTGAATCAGCAATAAAAAGTCTCCAATCAAAGGAAAGCCCAGGACCTGATCCTTCACTGCTGAATTCTATCAAACATTTAAAGGAAGAACTAATACCAATTCTTCTCAAACTCTTCAAAACATTTGAAGAGGAGGGAACATTTCCAAACTCATTTTATGAGACCAGCATCACTCTGACACCAAAGCCAGAAAAAGACACTACAAAAGGAAGAAAACTACAGTCCAATATTCTTAATGAACATAGATGCAAAATATTCAAGAAAATATTAGCAAACTGAATTCAAAAGCATGTTAAAAAGATAATTCACCACACTCGAGTGGGATTAAACTTAGGGATAAAGGACCAATATACAGAAACCAACAAATGTGAAACACAATAACAGAATAGGGCACATAAACCTTATAACCATTTCCATAAATGCAGAAAAAGCATTTAAAAATATTCAGAAAATATTTATTCTTTATGATAAACACTCTAAACAAATTAGGTATATAAGGAATGTACCTCAACACAATAAAAGCCACATATGACAAAATAATTAACATGATAGTTAATGTGGCAAAGTTGAGAGCTTTTCTTCTAAGATTCAAAACAAGAAAAGGATGCCCACTTTTGTCACTACTATTTAATATAGTATTGAAGGTCCTAGACAGAGCAATTAGGCAAGATAAATAAATAAAGAACATACAAGTTGAAAAAAAAAGTCAAATTTTCTGTTTGCAGTTGACATGATCTTACATACAAAAAACCCTAAATACTCCGCCAAAAACTTTTAGAACTAATAAATTCAGTTAAGTTGCAGGACACAAGACCACCTTGTAAAAATCAGTCACATTTCTATACATTAACAGTGAAAAATCTGAAAAAGAAATCAAGAAAATTATCCCATTTTCAATAGCTACCAGAAAATAAAATACTTAGAAATAAATCTAATCACAGAGGCAAAAGATCTTTACAATGAAAACTATAAAACATTGATGAAGGAAATTGAGGAAGACACAAATGAAAAGACAGCTCATATTCATAGATCAGAAGAATTAATATTGTTAAGATAGCCATACTATCCAAAGCAATGCAATCTGCATCAACATATCAATGACGTTCTCTACAGAAATAGAAAAAGAGTTCTAAATTTGTATAGAACCACAAAAGACCTTGAATAGCCAAACCAATCTTGAGCAAAAAGGACAGAGCTGGAGATATCACATTAATTCACTTCAAAATATACTACAAAGCTGTAGTAATCAAAACAGCATGGTACTGGCTAAAAACAGGTACATAGACCAATAGAACAAATAGAGAGCCCAGAAATAAATTCATACATTTATAACAACTGATTTGTGACAAAGACACCCTGAACATACAATGAGAATAAGATAGTTTCTTCAATAAATGGAGGTGGAAAAACTGGATAACCATTTGCAGAAGATTGAAATTAGATCTATTTCATATCATATTAAAAAATCAGTTCAAAATAGATTAAAGCCTTACATGTAAGACCTGAAACTATGAAACTACTAGGAGAAAATACAAGGGAAATGCTCCATGGCATTTCTCTGGACAATAACTTTTGCATATGATTTCAAAATTGCAGGCAACAATTACAAACATAGACAAATGGGATTACATCAAATTAAAAACTTTTGTATAGCAAAGAAAACAAACAAGAGTGAAGAGCCAACCTACAGAATGGGAGAAAAATACCTGTAAACTGTACATCTGACATTATCTTAATATTTTAAAAATATCAAGAACTCAAACAACTCAGCAGTAAGAAAAAAAATAACCTGGTTAAAAAATAAGGACAGGTCATAAACAGACATTTCTGAAAAGATGACATACAATGGATTAGATGGTATACTAAAAGTGCTTAACATCACTAATTGTCATGGAAATGCATATTAAAACCACAATGAAATATCATAGCCTACCTTTATCAAAAGACAAAAGATAAGAAGTGTTGGTGAGGATGTGGAGAAAAGGTACTCTTGCACACTGTCAGTGGGGATATCGATTAGTAGAGCCATTATGGAAAATAGTATGAAATTTCCTCAAAAAAGTAAAAATAGAACTACTATATGATCCAGTGAACCAACTACTGGGTTTATATCTAAACAAAATAAAATAAGTATGTAGAAGAGATATCTGCACTCTCCTTTTCGTTGTATTATTGACAATTGCCGAGACATAGAATCAAAGGATGTGTTCATCAAAGGATGAATGGTTAAAGAATACGTGGACTACATGGTTTGTGTGTGTGTGTGTGTGTGTGTGTGTGTGTGTGTGTGTGT